>JAODUI010000012.1:6723997-6739527 GCA_027563995.1 Papilio gigon
GCACTGGGCCAGCGTGGTTGACTATGGCCTAGTCACCCCTAATAATAGGGTAGGCTCTGAGCCCCTCGGTGGGGACGCATAGTGAGCTGATGATGATGATGATATTAATTCTCCCGTCTATATTTAGCATGTTTTTTTTAGTGTATTCGCAAGTATATGAATATGAAATCGATATTGCATTTTTAATAGTTTGGTGTTTCATTGAATATTGTACAAGTAATATATATTATTTCGTTCGGTCCTACAAAGTTAATAAAAGATAAACATTATGAATTCCCCTTTTCATGCACGCGTAGGGCTGTGCTATACGTCTTTTTATTAGGATTTAATTAAGTGTTTGTCGGAAGTTCGGAGCATTAAGCGTGCAGCGAGGGGGTTAGGCAATAGGGGGGACTTGCACGTATTGTTCCGTCATAGAGTACTGTATTAAATGCGTCTTAACCCTAACAACACGATATCGAGCATCTTATGTATTATTCAGTTCGGAAATCCAGAGATTAACAATAGGCGCCTAACGCGTGCGGGACTTTTTTTTACATTAATATTAATAACTAACATTACATCGTAATATTGTACATTAATAATAAAGGATACGAATAATCAAAGCAATAATCACATTTTACACGATTAGTCATTTTTTTATGTAAGCGGTTACATATTACGTTCTTAGAATTTGTCAAAGACGAACTTCCTTTAAAGGCACTGAAGTTTAAAAGTCCATAATGGAAAACGCCTAAAAAAACAAGTATATAAAACAAAAGCAAATCTATGAAATTATTAACATCGTTTAAATGAGATACACTCAACTAGAAACTAAGCAATGATGCGGACTGGGGAATATGCGTATGCGAAATAATTGTGCTAAACAAATGTTTTAAAATGGCATTCATAAAATTTAACAACAAATACTGACACGATATGATATATATCGTATGACTTTTTAGATTTTTGTCTAAAATCAAAATGTGCTTGAATTTATTGTTACTATTCAAACTTGATAACCATTATTAGTATTTCTAATGGCCTGTGTCCGTACGCAACGTAGCCGAGTACGAATTAAAAATAATGACTGTCGGTTAACATTTTTCTGGAAGCGGGCGTTACAAAAAGGCGAGTGTGAGCGGCGCGGTGGGCACGAATCGATGGCCGTTTGACGGGCAGCTGCAGAATAAAGTTATGAGCATTTTTATTCCACGACTCGACGGCCCCGATCGGCCGAGTGCACCTGCCCTCGCCGCGCCGCAGCGATTGACACCTTTCCCATTATGAACAAAACTTCGTGGATATGCTGCACAAAAAAAAAACAACAATGGAATGCACGCAGCCCTTATTATTGGCCCTTTTACAATATGGACCTTTCATCTTAACATCTTCATACAATCCCTGCCATTAGCCGAGGCGTGTGGGCAGTGGGCTCGAGGATAAATAAAACTATTGTTAGACTTAACAAAACGTCCAAGTGAACATCTTCATGAAATGACATCTCAGTCCCGTATCCATTGTTATGCCTCGTGTACTTCGCCGGAATAATATTTCCGAACAAAATTTATTGCCAATTCCACATAATGTTTACCGAAAAGTGAGCGAATGGTAGGCGAGTGAATCACTTATTGTAATAATATAAAGGAGGCCAGATTGAAAGCGTCCGATGAAAGCCGACTCGGCTCGAAGGAGCACCGTTTGATGGTAATGATTTATGGCAACGGAACGATGTAATTTTAGCGCGTTAATATTAGAAAGATAAATGGGTCGTTTTTGTCAATTGTGCAAAACAAAATAATAACATTTTTCAAACATTACAGTAACGGAGGCAATCTAACCATTTCTTGATTGACTAGAAATAATAAGGATTGAAAAAAAAAGTGGCGTGCGTTTCCAGTTCCATAACTGGTGTCGACCGCAGGCGCGAATAAAAACCGCCAACCGCAGGAATACCGAGCGAACCGCACGCCCGACGGAGACGCAGTCATCTCGCTACATTTTATTCTATATTTAGTCATACTAAACTGGATTAGCAATCGTGCAAGGTGCAAGTTGTCCATCGGCGAGCCACGCGCCTGCGACACTTTGCACTACTTATCGGAACTATAAAAAGTTGAACAATGTTCGAGCGACTTCGCGGTAAAATTGTTGCCAATGTATTCTAAATATTCAAGTTATTAGTGGAACCGATTTAGGTGTCCGACGAAAGTTGGTGGAGACTACAAAATTAAATGTAGCCACCGAATCTTATTCTGCTAACGACACAGCGTTAATGATAGCCGCTTCGGTCGCTATATTCGGAGGCGAAACTGAGCCTTCCAGTTATGAGGCTCGTCTGGAAAACCTACTTCGTTAACCGCCGCTCCTGTAATGACTCGCTTAATTCGAGATAATTACGCTCCCAGCGAAAGCAAACGTGGGCACCAGGAATTTATCGGATCTCGTCAAGCGAAACGTTTTAAAACACGCTAAAGCTTTTTGAACCGTCTTCTTTCTCGAAAGTTACAAAGTGTCTACGATTACATTTAATAAGTTGTGGTAAATAAATTTAAGGTTATAAATATAAGGCGTTTCATTCGTATTTAAATGTATGCCCTAATTTGTATGCGGCGTGTGTGCGGTCCCTTCCCATCACGAACTTACAATATCCGTCCGAATTAATAAATAACAACTTTATTATACTGTATCACGTGCGCGTCACTCGGCCTATCGAAAATCGTTTCGTTTTAATCAAGAATGAGTCAAGTTAATATTCGCAATCCCCGATGCGGTCCGACTTTGGAAACATTCCCAGAGCCATTTTAATATTCAACAGCGAACAAAGGCCATTTTTTTATTCGGAGCTTCCTCTTCAGATGCTTACTTATTGTTTTTTCGGAGTGTCGCTTAGACATTCCGTCAGTTGGTTTGAAATAATTCAAATTAAATATACCTCCCGCGCGGCGGCCGCGGCTCCGTGAATGTTAAGAGACGCCGCTGCACACTCCCTCGCCGGAATTGGAAATGAGTGCGGTTGATGTTTTGTTTTAATAAACCCACATATTTGCCTTCAAAGTAAAAAGCTTTTTATTTGATTTGTTCCTGGGCAAACGCGCTCCCTTTAAGCGACCATTAGGGTTGCGACTTTGATACGTATGTCTAGGGAAATCTCGACGGTATTTGGTTTATTCCACGAACATGACAAATTTGTCCCATCCTTTGATATTTTTGTAAGCGAAAATTCGTAACTAACAATATTACATAAATTCTGCTTTGAACTTCCACATTACACCATATGATACAAAGAAACAGTGAACTATATTCAACAGTGAAGTACAATATCTGCAGTATGTGTAATTAACGAAAAAAAAACTTCAATAAATGAAAATAATCTAAGAACGAGAATACAGGATAAGTTTTGATTCTTAACGACAAATGGACAGATGTTTTATGTCAACCATAACTCCTAATAGTAACAGCATCTCATAAAACATCATTAAGTTACAAGATATATTAACACAAACATGTGACAATCGCATAAGACACGGCGCAGGAATTGAAAATTATGTACATTGTCTGTTACTATTATAGTACCTGTTAGAATTATTACGTCTAGACGAGCAGGAACGTTGCAAGAACAAAACGAATGCAAAGCTATGCCACTGAGTTAAGTCCGGCCTATTGTTGGAGATATGCATCACGATAAAGTCAGCCCTAGCTGGGAATTTATCGTATGAAAGTGTAAATAAAAACCGATATCTCCTTATGATTTTTAATACTTGTAACTTTAAAGGTTTCATATAATTTATACATAAGCATGTCGATATAAATTTTGTTTTAGTCACGTTTAAAATTGCAAGTATCACGGTGTCGACCAAGATTGTTCCTGACAGAAGTGAATTATTTTTATGCTATAACCGCAAGATCACACGCCTTGCCAGCGGAAAATCCACAAACGTCTCTTTGGTAAGATTTATTTTTAATCCAATACACTTTCCCGACAATAGATATCATATAAAGCAATGAAATTTCATTTCTAAGGCCGGCTCTAAAATATTTTATTCAAATTAAAACCATATTTGATTGGATTAGGTTAATCATTTGTGGTTTATAGTAAAATAATTTGAAATGTTGTTGTAAATTATCAATCTAGTCAAAGAACAAAACTTCCTTCATAAAAATGGTCAACGGTTTAAATCCAAACGTATCATTGTTCTTCCTAGTCTCTTAAAATCAAAACATCTGTCCAGTTTACGTCAACTTAATTTAATGTAAAAAATTTTCAGGTGTGTCGTTTACTAATTAAAAATACGATCTAACATCTTCGATGTAAGACGGGCATCCTGAGGTGTGGCCGCAATATTGATGAAATGTCTTGCGGCGAGGTTTGTAATTAAATAATTATATGGAATTTATGCCGCTATGTGTCTGACGGAGAGGGTTTTAATTAAGACGTATTGTTCAACGAGCCGTGGCGTGACTTCTAAAAACTTCGCCTTCACCGTTTCGAATCCTTCCATTACGGATGTAGATTGAAGTTCCTGTTTAAATCGTGCGGCAAGATTTTTAATAAAAAAAAATAGTTAGTCACTTTTGTCGACTATTTAAAACTCTTTCATCGGATCGTTTTATTTTTTAATGGCTTCAAAAAGGACAATATTTTTTTGATCTGTCAAGGAACCGCTTAGAAGATAAGTAATTATGTTACTTATCTTCTAAGCGGCAGTTTTAACTGTATAATAAATTTTAAATAGTAATTAAACGCTAACTTCTATATAATCACGGTGCAACTAGTGAACTACCATTGTCTTTCCATCAACTACCGAAGCGAAATAACAAAACCTAAAGTACACATAAATAAGCGAACGACATCGTCTCAAGACGGGCACTATAGGGCAGAAAAATAAACTTGGCAAGTATTATTATTAGAACACAGTGCAGCCTCGTGAAAAATAAATCTCTTTAAAAAAAATGTCATGGGAAAAAGTTAAAAACACACCTGTCCGAATACACAAAGCTGGGATATTGTTTTAAATATCCCTCGCGGGTGATTACAGCTAACCCAGACTTCAAATTCCGATACGTTTTTGCGTCGATAAAAACTGATATTCCATTCGGCCGCGCTCCGTATATTGAGTTAATGTCGGTCGTGATTGTACTTCTGTCTCTGTCGTTTGGTAGTGTTAGAAAGAGACGCATTTTGTGCTCGGGATGGGTTAGCATCGCATTTTATGGTAAGTCGGGTCGGCAGGTGCAGCGCGCACCTGCGTCGCGGTCGGACACCGCGAGATGAGAGGCGGGATGGTAAGGACAACGAACCTGTACCGCAACCACTATCTAGGATTATTATTACCACTATCACGATACACAATAAAGCAATTGAATTTTAAGATAAACATGATCTGGAAGAATAAAATAACTGGCCATTAACACATTCCCAGGATGTCTTTAAAAAAATAACTTGAATTTTACCAAGATCACATTTGCTAGAGTAAAATCCTATCCCGATTAGAAGTATTTTAATAAACAAATACTGTTCTTCCTTAAAGGATACATATATAGTCAATTGAATATTTCCGAGGATAAATATAAAAGAAGAAAATCTGATCAAAAACGTTTTTAATCAATATACCAACAACAGAATTACGTGATTCCCAAATTACGATCCATTACCGGGAGAAAATTGCAAGCTTACCTTATTAAAATTGAAATTAAATTTTCATATTAATGAATCAATCAAGTACATAATCCCTTTAAATCCATCAGTAAAAGGGATTAAGTAGCAATTCGCTTTGGTTATAGTGCGAGAGCAATCAGTAACCTTTACTTTAATTACAAAAGATATTCAGTTCAGTCGTTATTTATAATGTAAAATATCAATTACCTTTAGTAATGAGAGATCTTCTCGTCTAACATTTGGACTAGGACGTGGTTTCTTCCTAGGCTCCTGTTCCACTAGTATAACTAGCTACACGACTTCGTTCGACAGCAAATATCATATAAATAGAAGTAATGAAGCTAGCTAGTCGCTTAGTGCAAAAGCAGACTTAACGAAGACAGCGCATCAACGTAATTAAGTTCCAAATGCAAGATAAATTAGCTAATGACGTGTGGCGGAGTGCTTCAGAAGCAGTTTGTCTTAACTGTTACTAGTTATGGTACGTTGATCGAAGTAATGAAATCACAGTACTGAAGCGAGTGTTCGCGAAATGAGTTTAACATTTACTAGTTTTGTAATTGATTGCTAAGTACTAGCATGTATGGAAATTTAGTTCACGATGCTGATATATATAGTAAACATTTTATTGAGACTAAATTTATATTTGATTAACAAACATACCTATTATTATATTCGATTCTAGTTTATACAAAGACTTTGTAGTAGCAGTAGACATTGGATACTCTATTTCAAGGAAGAAATTAAAAACACAAATACTCTAAAAAGGACAAATAAATAAAGATAAAATATACCATAATGTCATTTTATTTTTCCAAGTTGTTTGTGAAGGTTTAACGAAAAATTTTAGTTATCTTTGATGTAAATAATTATCAGAAAACATAGTGCTACGATGTTTTCAATACGCCTTATACATTCTCTAGGTAACCGAGCATTCCATATCAGGCATCTAGCAATTGAGGGTCAAAGGGATTGTTTAAATACTCGAAGGCTCATATGACTGGTTTTCTTATCGATAATGCTATTAAATACGTTATATAAGGACGGTTAGTGTTACAGTACATTATATACAAGATCGTCTTTTAACATTTAGAAGCGCCAATAGCTTAATGATTAAGGGAACGGATTTCAAGATCAAGTGGTCGAGAGTTCAACTCCGTTCGATTCTCTTCGTAAACCATATACTAGCGCAAGTCTAGAGCTTCGTTGGAGTGGGACATTTCACTATACTACTTATAAACGTTAGTGACGGGCAGCGAGCGCGCTATAGTACCAATCCCACTCACCCTGAAGAAGAGCGCCCGTTGGGCTCGAAACTAGTCGGTACCGACACTGTTTTATACGTGAATTAAACCGTTTTATAAGTAGTATAATATATATTGTAGTTTCAAATGATATCTTCAATACATAAGCAAATGTCAGTTATAAATCATAGACTTAGGTTTATTATCAACTATAATAAAAACGAAAATTAAAAGTGAAAACTTGATAACAGATTTATTATGTCACTTACAAATAGCTTTACCTTTTAGAAGTGAAAATTTAGTTTACGAATTTCTTCGTTTAAACAGTACATAACTGCAAATGTTTAGAGATTAAATTAAATTTAGCAAACAATTTAGTTTAGTATTTGGTTACGTAAATAACCATTGGTATACTCTCATGTCATTTATTTAGGTTTATGTTAAATATTTACTTAATGCGGATTTACTTTCCACGTACTACGTATACCTACGATACTATGAATATATTATAATTATTTAATAGTATAAATGTGTAAGTAACGGATGAATCCGGATAAGAAGTAGTCTATCCGGAATAACCGGCGATCGGAAGAGGCGAATTCTATTCGGATATTGAATATTGACCGCATACCCTTAACCCTGATGTATCGGTGGTCGTTACCGGCTTTCTAGGGACGATAAAGGGATGTTTGTCGATTATTCAATTGTTCTCGCCCAAAACACGCCACCGCCGTGTCAGGATATATCCAAGGAACTAAAACTCAAAATGTTATACTTTAACTTTTTTCTTTGTTACTTGATCCCTTCTTTTTTTTCTAAATTTACATTCGTTGTTATCTCATAATTCATGTCGTGTGTGACTATAATTAGTCAAGTTATCTTTTCTTGTTTTTTGATGTTGTCTATACGCATTTCGAAATAAATAAGTAAAACTATATTAATTTAAACTTTCGTAATTTTTAGTAATATAATGTTCATAAAAAACGGGATTCTTAAGAGAGGCTAGCCTCTTTGAGAGACGAATCATTGTAAGAAATTCATTTCTTACGAACATTATATAATTAAAACTATATTTGATATTTGAAAACAATCTCTACTTTTATATACACCAGTACATTATGTTAATTTAATAATATTGCTTGTAACTATTCCAAATAAGCTTGAAAAAGCTTGTATTAGGGTATGATTCATGACAATTTTCGAGTTGTATTCAAACATACAACCGCTGGATTGGTATTCCGTTTTTACATTAATACTTACTTACTCCGCTGGCGCAGCGACCCAAAGTGGGTCTCGGCCTTCGACAACAGATCGCCAACGTCGCCTGTCCTGCGCTGTACACTTACGTTAATAAAAAATTTATATTAATTTCATTAATTTTGTTATCTCGGGAAGAACAACGTGTAATGTAAAGACTTCATTGAGGTTTTGATATAGATGGTTACAAAGCAAAGAGTAATTAAGATCATTTAGTAAATGATATTGTTGTTACTCGCTAGTACGCTCAGACGCGGCAGGTGTATCTTAAAATAAACACGCTTTCTCAACTACATTATGAACAAGGTTTCCTTTGATTCAACGCTAATGAGCTTTAAATATACTTGCGGTTTACGTGCGAAATTTTCATTATGAACTGATAAGTTGAATGCTTAATAGCACTAATGTTTACAGTACTTTTTTTTAATTTAAATGGCATTGAACTTTGAAGAAGCTTACAAGTATGTTAATTTTTAAATACTTATTTTAACTTAAATGTTCAGAATGCAATGACGACAACTTGATATAAAGCGTATTAGTAACTTATTTAGATTATAATATATAACGGTTTTAAAATTTGGAACCGCATAAAAGATAAGCGGCCAAATCAGATTTGTTTAAGCTAATTTAATGGTATTGTTACGTGCGCCCGTTCTTCTACAAACTGTAGCATTTTAAATGAATCATTTAATTCCATTCAGTGCGCTGTTAACGAATAATACATGCACGTAGCGACCGTTCATTAAAGTGCAGTGAACTAATTCGTTACCGTACACTGTAGAGATCAGTGGAAGACATCTAATTTTTATCGTGGGAATTTTTGTTGTGCACACCGGCAACGCTTTGTGCGGTTCCGACGTAGACTAAATTATTATAACACGTATAGACAGCTTACAGCTCCGAAGCCCGTGAAGCGAATAGACCTGAGCTAGGGTCACCAACAGACCTGACGTCTTTGTACAGAACAGTACGGAGACTGCTATATTTTTTTTGTTGACAGGAGGAAATCTTCGGAGACTGCCGCCTATATGCATCAAATCCTGCTCGTGTTTTGTTTCAGTTCGTTCATATTTTGTTTTAATTTACGTGAATTTCTAAATTCTACCTTTATTTAAGTTTAGAATTAACTAAATTGACTCGACGTTGGGTTTCCACTACCTTTATTTCTTCATGTGTGTAGAAATCTATTAAATGAATATAATTTTACAAAAGAGAGTAGCTGACGTCTAGCTTGGTGGAAATCAAACGTTATATAAATTTATTAGGAAATTCACAATAATGCTAATTAAAAAAATAATTTTGAATTATAATGTTTGTAAAATAAGCCATAAGCGTGAGACCAAATAATATTAATTAATATTAAAGACTAGTTAAATGATATTTGTAAAAGTAACAATGGCAGCCCTGGGGCGGTGTGTGCCAATAACTTATTCATAAGATCCGTACCCACGTCCGTATGAACGCACATTCATTATATGCCAATATAATAGACGTACTAAGTTTTTCTTTCACCCCATATATTTACAACGAACGGAAGCAATATTTATAATTCAATTCTTAATTTTGCTGCCTACTAATTTCATTCTTCTTTAACATGTTCTTTGTAGCAAAAAAATGTTATGCCATTTTGCATACTCGAAGTCACTTACATACTTTGGTTTATTATATCATTTTCAACTATCATTTTACTATTTTTTTTTTTCAGTAAAATATTAGTAGATTTTTGTTAATTTACTAATATTTCTTGTAACCTTACCTGGTAATCTTGAACAGCTTGTGTTAGGATATGGTTCGCAACGATAGTCGTATGGCGAGATTCGAACCCATGACCACTAGATCGATAGTCCGTACCCTTTACCAATAGACTATTGGCGCTTCAAATTGTGTATTAAAATTATTTATAAAAACAAAAATACATTGAAATGTATCCTTCAAAGCTTAAACAGAACTAAGTATTTACATTCCATGAGTAAATAGTTGTTCTTTGTAATGCGAATTAAAAAATAAACAAAACCCAGTTTGCGAGAGCGACTGACGCCTACAATAAAACAACGGCGGCCCTGTATCTTAATGCGCTGTTAATCTGCGACAAATGTGCTTAGTAACAGAATAAACGACTTCAAAAGAAATTAAATATTTCATTAAAATTGAAACAACATAAATACGGGCAATGCCTATGTTCAACATTGGGCAGACAAAGTTTTATGATGATAAAGTGATTTATTTTACAGTATTATTAGGCATTATTCTAGCAGTCTCAAGCATTATACATAACTTAGCTAGTAAAGAAGGCTTAGTCTTTAAGTGCCTGAGCCATATACAGATGTATATTCATAGCTTGATATACTCCCTAGTTCCAATAGACTGCATTTTATCACACGTTTAGAACACAAGGATTACTAGCGACATCTTAAGCGAAGCAACTTCACGATGTATCAAAAAAGTAGATTTTTATTAATTTACTAATGTTTCTAGTAACCATTCTGCGTTAAGGTTGAAAAGGCTTGTATTATAAATGGTTTACAATAGTCGAATAGCAAGATTCGAAGCCTCGATAGATAAATCATTAATCCGTATCTCTAACCATTAGACTAATGGCGTTTCAAAATATCTTAACATAATAGTAATCTTTGATAATATTGATGTGAAAAATAAATTTTAAATACGATGGTATATATTGGTGTGTTCGAGCGTAACAATTTTAGTGGACATAAACATGGAACATTGGAGCGTCAAGATGTTCCAGCTGGTAATTAAGTTTTAATTTTCTCACTAATTATATAAAAGGCCTTTTCGTGTTCGTTTATGTTACAACATGTCTACTTTATAGACAAGTTTTCTATGAAGCATGTTATACTTTTTTATCGAATGCTTTCTAATGACGTATTAAGTTACAAAATACGCATAAATAGATAATATTTATAGATACCTCGATAATCTATGGATTAACGATTAGAAACTGAAGTATAGAAGTTTTAAATATTACAAAATAAACGTTTTTTTTTTTATTGCTAAATGAAATTTTATTTTATATAAATCACGAAGAGTAGTCAAGTTCATATAACTTCAAAATATAATTCAATAATGTAAAAAAAATAACTTTTGACTTGATGGGAAAACTTCTAACGCCTTTTGTCGAATGAGGATTACACGGGAACTGCGTTAGGTCAGCCGCTGGCTGCTGTCGATAATGGAATAAAATCGTGATTCTTTCTCCACCTCCTCGAACATTATACTACGCCTGCCAATAAGCTTTTGACTGACCTGTTTTTAATAAAATCTTGACTCGTCGATTGTTTCCATATTCATAAAATCTTATTGAAATTCAATAACAAACTCGATCAAAACAGGAAAATAAAGAGAATGTAAAATATCTAAGCAAACAGGAGTCTGCTAGTAGATGGAAAAACAATAATCGAATAGCGGGTTCGAATCCACGAACCCAACTATCGCATTTCTTAACTATTTGGCTATTAAATTTGTTTCAAATTATCTTATGTATTTCTGTGGTCAATTGATATATCAAAGTTTAAATTATGAAAAGGTCACATAATTTACAACTATTTATTTTTCAAATGCGATAGTTTATTTATGAACGTTGTACTGTTTACTTACACGGTTCGTTTGTAATCCAAATACAGTTTTAACCCAGATAAGCCTACTGTCCTATATTTAGGACAGTAGAAATAAAAAAATATATCAGAATACCCTCTTTATCTAAGATTATTTAATCTTATGATTTGCAGTAAGAAACGTGTCAGCTTTATTAGAAAAAATAAAAAGACAGTTATTTTAACAGTTTTTACCTTATATTTTACCTTATAAGTGTGTAATAAAAGTGCGTTGCAGACATGGCAAATGACAGGTATGTATAAAAAGTTATATTTTACTCGTGAGTTGTTTTTTTCTGTGTTAATATCTAGTTGATAACCTTAACTTTTGTACTAAATAAATATTCTAGCAAAATAATATAAATAAATTACGTATAACTTGTTACAAATACTAGCGTACTATATATAGGACAGTAGGATAATATACATGATTTTAGGACAATAATACAACTTTTTCTTTACAGACCGTTAGCTGCGCATGAAATTTTAGATGCTTTAGAAAATGTTTCTGATAATGAAGAAGATTATAGAGAACGACTGATATGTATTCTACCTCCTCCTGTTGATCCTGACTGTCTCACTGACGAAGATTCGGGTGAAGAAGATAATGTAACTTTGAATAATTTGCAACGAAACATTCTGCTTCAACCGGCTGAAGTAATGATTCAAGGGCAGATTATGGTGAGTGATACAGAAGAAGAACCTTCCGATTCTACAGGTCGAACTAAACGTAGGCGTACCTACGCATGGAGAAAACGGGACTTGGCAAAAAATCCCGTGAATTGGCCAGATGTTCAAGGCGCTTGCCAAGATAAGCGCCCAATAGAGTGGTTTGAAAACTTCTTAGATGAAGATGTTATTTCGTTGTTGGTGTCAGAGAGCAATAAATATGCTGTCAAAAAGAATTTGCCTGGAGACGTAACCACTGAAGATATGAAATGTTTCATCGGCATATTGTTGGTTAGTGGTTATTCATGGCTCCCCCGTAGAAGAATGTATTGGGAAAACTCCCCTGATACAAAGAATGAATTGATCAGCTCGGCTATGACTAGGGATAGATTTGACTTTATTTTTCGCCACCTTCATGTCAATGATAATATGGATTAGCAAGACAAATACACAAAAGTACGGCCTCTAGTTACACTTCTAAATAAAAAGTTCTTAGAGTTTTCTCCTCTTGAAGAGCATTACAGTGTAGATGAGGCCATGATCCCCTACATGACAACGATCTCCCATGACAACACGTTCATTATTGCTAAATGGCATGACAATAATATATTCAGTATTGCTTCTAATGCTGTAGGAGTAAATCCTAAACAATCTGCCAAACGCTTCTCACAAAGTGAAAAGAGAAACATTGTCATAGAAGAACCACATATGGTGTCCATCTATAACAAATATATGGGAGGAGTGGATCGGTCTGATGAAAATATTTCACATTACCGAATTGGTATACGAGGTAAGAAATGGTACATGCCGTTGCTCACACACATGATTGATCTTGCCGAACATAATGCATGGCAGTTATATAAAATAAATCATGGAAAACTGGATCATCTTGGCTTTCGCAGAAGGGTAGCAATTGCTTTGATTGAATCAAACAGAAAAAATGCTAAAAGAGGGCCTAGCCGACCCTCCCATCATGAACATGCTGATAGTCGTAAAGACCAAATGAATCATCTGGTTATTCCTCAATCGAAGCAAACACACTGTCGTCAATGTCGCAAAAAATGTTTGACACGTTGCAAGAAATGTGATGTTGGAGTGTGTGTCAAGTGTTTTGAAACATATCATTCTTAAATAGTGTTAATCTAGTAAATTACATATAACAATGGGTAATATAATCAATAGTTATCTAATAAACTACACTTTTTGATTACATTCTGTTTTGTCATAAATGGTCTTTTATTTCCTCTTATTATCCTACTGTCCTACATATAGGACGGCTGTTTCCCTGAAAGCCTTACACTTAATTTTTTTTTCATAATTTTTTTTATGTTGCATAAGATCTAATAAACTAAATAATGTAACTTTTTTCAAAATTTTTAGAAAATTTTAGTTTCAGGCTTATCTGGGTTAATATTAAATTGTCAACATGATCAGTATCTATTAATTAATAGTAAATAAACTTTGTCGATCTAAGATATTACGAACGATTACACAAATCAATCTAGATGCGGTCAGATCAGATGGGCCGGACTCGGGTCTCGGGGCGGTCCGGTTGGATTTTCTGTTTACAGCCGCCGGCTATCAAAGAACACCGCTCTGAATCGACTAATTGGTGGTAATAGTAGACCGAGCCAGCAACAACTAACTATTAAATTTAAGGCGAAATCGTCTACAGAATTTCTATAACCGTTTGATTGTTACTAAGGGTTGGTACATCCCGTGGGAAACGTAGGCACCGTATCAAAATTCGAAATCTTTTCATAGAATTTGATACAATTTTTTAAATAATTTATAAAATATATCTTTAAAAGTGCTATTCTCATTAGTTTAAACTGTGAAGTTTTCACTGTCATTATTAATAATTTGTTTCAAAAGAACCTTAGATTGAAAAAAGCACACAGCCTTTTTAAAGAATTTAAAATGGGTAAAAATACTAATGCAAAATTACTTTTCTTACTAATTAACTAAATAAATTGTACTTTCAATAGGTTAAAGTAAAATACATGAATTGTCTAAAGTATTACATAGGGCACGTGTTCGTAAAAAAAAAAAGAGATAATACGGAGCACTTCTAACGATTTCTTGCTCGAAAAACTCTTGTGAAAGAAACACGACACAGTAATTTATAAAACAAGACGTCGCCGACCGGAGTACGAGATGATTGTTCCAACACGGTTCAATGGACGCGTTACTCGTTAACGTACAACGAAAAATGATACACTGAAAATAAATTACATACTAAGTTTTTCATACAATCGTCGAAAGCTTTAATTCGGAGCTTAACTTTCACTCTAACTTTACGGCGCTTTCATTCAATTAATACTACAGCTTTATTTGTTTATTCCACATATTTTATTTACATATATATTGTATAATTTAATTAAGCATACTATAATTACCAACAATCTAATTCAAAACCATAACGAATACAAAATTTACTTTATAAAATGATACGTATTGTCATCTCTCACATTCTCTTTACAAAAACAAGGACAGCAATATGTGTCGGTGCAAGTGTCAAATTAAACACATAGAATACGGAGTGAAAGAGTACTGCAATATAAAAATAATCGGTAGTCATTTGTCGATTTTTTTACTTATAAATTGAATCCGTACATGTTACCAATGAAATTAAATTATGTAAATCGCAAAAAGCATCAGTTATGAAAATAATCTATCACACGAAACTAATAAAATTGTCACTTAAAAATAAGTCAGAAATGTTTAATGTTAGTGATATTGGATAAATTATACAAGGACAATAATAAATATACCAATCAATTATACTTCTTAAAAAAAAACAAAATTAAAATCAGATTATAGCGATGGTCGTTAGCAAAATTGAATAATGTTCAAGTAAGAAATAAATACCGAGGCGTTTTTATTTTTCCGCCGAGAATTCCGACGCACAGAATATTGCGCCCCAGAGCATGGTCTTCAAGGTTCCTTAACGACGTTTCGTCGTATAAAGACGAATTCTCATGTCAAGCAATGTCCGTAAAGTGGAAATTCCATACGCTACACTTCACCGGACCGCTACTTATCGGAATTGTTTTGAAAGTTCACGATTTTAAAATAATCATGTCGCTATTTCCTGTGGTCCTTTAGTTA
>JAODUI010000012.1:6751060-6761979 GCA_027563995.1 Papilio gigon
ACCGAGTTGCACGTGAGTTAAGCCGTTTTATAAGTTATATAGTGAAATGTCTCACGAAAGTTTTAATAGTTTAAGTGATAACATTGTTTGGATATCTCGAGTAATTCATTCATTTCTCTAATTAGAAACATTTTTGTAAAAAAAAAAAATCTAATTAACATATGTTGTGTAATTTTCTGTTCATGCATTATATAAGAGATAGGAACATGTTTTTGTTCCTCAAAATATATTGCATCATATCATCTGTACTTTGACAATAATTATTGAAAAATAATAATTAAATTTGTGTCTTATATTTTCCTATATTTGACAGTCTAGTCTGAAGCAATAATTTCGTTATAATATTAGGGCGCACCCACACGAGATCCAACAATAAGGACCCAGCACAGCGAAGTTTCACCGGGAATGGTAAGACATCTTTGTTGTTCCAGGTGTGCTGACACAATCGAGTTCGATGTTCGAAAGCTTAAGTTTTTGATGTAGCATTATGAACCTTGTGCAAACGTTATAAGGTTTAAGTACGACCCTTTAATTCATTCGAAACATTATAGTATTTTAAAATAATTCTCACATACAATCAGGACTAAGTACATTTTATACTCAAGTAAAATCTCAAGACTATACTATTCGATGGTAAGAATATTTGACCCATACTCTATACTACATAGTCATTTGTTTTGGAGAGCTTAAAGTCTTTTTGTACGTTTAGAAAAACAACACCGTTTTAGACATCTAATACAAAAATGTTTAAATCGTTTACACTACAATATATCACAAGAAAACGGATATAAATACACAAACATATTCCTGTCAGTCAGAGTAAGAATTACAAAGTTTTAAAAGCACTTAGAGAAATTATATTTGTATCTACCGCGCAGTGTGATAACAACGCGAGTACGTAAGCTTAGTATGAGTTGCGCCGTGTAACTCGAGAGCCTTATTGAGTTGGTAGTTTTGCGACAGTGCCGGTGCAGGAATGTCTTCGGGAATTCACTAGACATGCTATTGCACTAACAATGATAACAGAATTAAGTTCGTGTTCTATTTGTTTGAACTTATTTATTTTATTCCTTATTAAAGTGGCTTCGAATTGTTTAGACTTATTGTTACATTGTATGTTATTGTTTGTTGGAACAATCCGTACGAAATTAATAAAAACGAGTTTATTTTTTCTAATTCCTTAAATATTTTTCGAGTACATAATCAGAAAGTGTCAATTAACGTTTTATAAAAATCAATATTGTGCCAATATTTTTCCGCTAAGTACTGTATTTTTTTGTATTTGGAACGAAAATTATTAGTAAGCGCTCTCTATTGATAAAATATAGCATCTATCACAAATCGTTTGGGAGATCTATCAATTTTAGTACAACAGTTGTCAACTAGATGGCGCTAAAAATAAAAGGTGAAAGCCTCATAAACAAGCACCAATTACCACAATCTTCACAAATTGGCCATTAGATAGTTTCGAATTATTTTTCATTGGTAGCAGTGCAAATTAATTTGGGAACCAATTAGAATAAGCTCTATAATTTTGGATAGGTTAAGTGGCATGTACCGATATTAAGGTGAGATTTCATTGCCGACGCATGTCTAGAAAGATTGAAAGATCCTTAAAATATAGGAAAAAACATGTCTTATCATCATCATCTCTTTCTATAGAATAAATTTCTTTGAGCATATAAGAAAGCGATATTATAGCAAAGAAGGCGATTGATGCGCCCTCTATTCAAAGTCACCAATATTCGCATAGGATTTTTCTTAATTTTAACATTGACACATCTATATTGTGCGGAATTAAAAAAAACGAAAAATTGAAAACATATTACACTTTACACTATTTAAAAAAACTACAATAATTAGAAATGTTGCTTCAACACCCGTAATATAAGTTAAGGTGGTGGTCAAGGAGTCTTTCTAAGGTATCTGGTGAAGATCTTGAAAAACTTATCATCCAATTGAAGAATTCAATTATTTATTTTACGTATAATATTGAGCAATGTACGGTTAGAATGATACAAATAGATTAAAACCTTCAATGTACTGTATCTTAATGTAAGACCATTGTTATCTCAGTCTTAAAAGTATCAAGATGTATCCGAACCTTCATTTAAAATAAATCAATGAATAGAAAATTCTGCATCTGTTGTATTAATGACATTAAGAATTTAGAACAAAAATAAACAGATGTAAGAAATTGTACATCGTTAGGAAACATTATTTTACGATACTGTAATCTATCGTTCGTATTGATACGATAGACTAGAGGTTAAACCATACTGTACTCACTATACTGGACTATAATTATAGTAAAACCAAAACATGACCATCAGCGAGAGGACGTATCACTATACTCGTCAAGAATCCAAGAGCGTCACATCCCTAGCGCGTCTGCGGTTCATAATCAAATCAAAAGGCAACTTTATCCATATATTTTCTGCAATAAGCTTGCATTTTCGCCACACCGGTAATGAGGGCGATAACAATACATCCTATGGATTACCGGTACTAGAACATTTGTATAAAACATATTGTGTTATCGCCCTCTATTCCGGTGTGGCAAAAATAGAAGAGTATTGCAGAATACATATGGATATGGTTGCCTTTTGATTTGATTATGAAACGCAGAGGAGCTAGGGATGGATGCTCTTGAATTCCTGACAAGTATATTGAATATAGTATAATTTAGCCACTAATCTATTGTGCCAGTATAAACGGTAGATTACAATTGTTATCTTTGTTAGTGAAAGAAAAATATTCGGAACAACAAAATGTTTATATTCGAGGGTAAACTCAATGCTACGTTCGATGAAAACTTTTCAATTCAAATTTCTACGACGTTAGAATGTATTGTAATTATAAATCTAATTCATCAAACCATTTGATAGAAGCACATTTTAATTGATAATTATTATCATAATCTACTAATATATCGATGTCCAGTGAGTGGCGTTTATCAGTTTTAATCGCTGAGCAAGAAGTATATTTCTCCTTCAGTTATAAATGATTATCGTTCGAGTGCAGACGATATTGTGTTTATGTTCTGTGCATTGTATTTACAAGTGTCAGTTATGTGTTTATACATCTGATAAACATGGTATGTACCGTATGTATATAAGATTCGATTTCTCGAAATTCATTACGATTATTCGATAAGATTTAAATGATTAGTAAAATCATTGTTAATAATTACAATAGACATTTTTGTGTATTTATTTCCTTTTAAAATTATTTTATTCTGAAGTGAATTAATTAGATATTTTTCATAACAATAGAAATAAATAGATGATTAGTTCTTAATTACAAAACTATAATAAAATTAAAATTTATGAGTCATGTTTCACTGGTCTATATCGGTCATCATTCTGTATAAAACATTTTAATTGTGTTCTCAAAACAATTGAATTGTTTAATCAATTTGAGACTGTTTTGGTTTTACTTCTATTATATTAAATCTTGGCATATTAAATTGAAACATATTTAGTTGGCAACGAATTCAATAGGATCACTTGAATTTTGTTTTTTTAGAGAGTTAACTATTTAAAAAAAATAAATAATCGAGTATTGAATTTGTTATCGGCGAAAAACTTATGCAAGTAATCATTAGAATAATTGGCAGTAGATATATTCGGTATGTATATTCATCGATTTATCAGGTCGATAGTATTTCTTACCAGTATATCCTTGACTGTATATTTATTAGTAGTGACGGAGAAATTGATGAGCGAATCCATGAATTTCACGTCTTTGAAATGACATTAATATGTTTCATACGAAGTTATACAATAGTGCAAACACAAGACAATCCAAAACTATTAAATGTGAGATTCTATTTTAACAGGATGATCGGTCGCTATCGCGGACCACGGGGTCCGTGGTGCTCCAAGTAGGCGCTCTGGAACTATTGGCCAGATACTCCATGAACTCAAACAGGGCGACCAGTATGCTATCATCGCTGCATGAATTCAGAACTAAAGAAGTCGAACAATCCGGCGGCAAGCAATGGAACTGGAAGTACTTAAGGGTATTTTGATTTACCTTGAATAAATTTACGTTTAAGATTATTGGAGAAGTAGCTATTGAAACGTATATTTACTATTTAACTAATGTGCTGTTTTACAGGATCAATTCTTTCAAAAAGATTTGGAAGGCCTTTATCGCAAATACGATGACAAACTACGGGAATCATTAATCTACATTTACGTTACTCTACTGACGCTCTTCTCAACGGCACACATCGTTCTAGTCATTGTCAGTACATACAATGAGGTTAGTAATTTATTACACATAAACTTTAGTTTCTTTAACATTCTTAGTCCAGATATGACGACTGACAGAGTTTAATGGAAGAATAGTACATACTGTGCAGACCCTCAACAGGAAAAAGGACATGTTGATGGTGACCATTCAACCGAACTAAGAACATAAAAGTATCATCTTCCTAGAAGTGCTATCAATTCAAATCGATTAAAAACGATCTAGTGGAATTAATATTGATTTCCAATTATTTTTTTAAGATAAACTCATCGACAGTCTTAGCCAATGATACACATGTACGACACGATAGATAACAAGCTTGATAATCAAAAAGTCCCCTACTCATTGTTAGGGATAATATGTAATTGAATTCACAAAAGTAAATTATGGCTCGCAATTCAATCAGTCTTGGCATCGTAGCATAGAGTCTTAATCATTTTTATTTGCGACACAATTACCACTGTTTGCATTTAGAAGGCATTCAGATCACGAGGCTTGAAGTGGCCAGCGAAGAAGGTGGTTAGCTTCAAACTCATTTGGTGTAACTGAGCTCGAGAACTCCTCAGCTGGGGTTGTTACTTCAATGTTATTACTGGATTGGGTCTCTATTCGTTTATCTTGTCTAATATCTTGGCATAGGAGTCGCTACGTAGACTACAATTTTAAGTATAGTGGGGCGTAAAGGGAGAGGGCACGGCGCAACGCTAACATAACCATTAGCCGCCAAGTTGCTTATAAATCTATTTTCTCTTCCCTTGTCTGTTCACTGGCGGGAAACTACTGGAAATAGAAAAGGGATTATGACTACTAGGATGATTATGAAACATCAATATGTTGAAGCTAATAAAAGCAAGCTCTTAGTACTTTCAAATTCGAAACAAAAGACATTTGCCGTTTTAATTCGACTAATTCAAATTGTCCTTATTTTATAGGAAGTTCAGTGGAAATCGACATACTTGGCGATGGGAATGTACATATTAAGGATAGCGGTGCCCGTTGTATCGTTATGGAAATGTTTCTACAAACCCTTGAAGAAGAAATGGTTTTGGATGCCAATTTTCATAACATTTATCATAACCACGGATCTCGTTGTATCTGGTTTGTATACATTTTAGCCTTAATGATACAAATCTTTGTTACAACTTGTTCTCTATAATTTTAAGATAAGTTAATACTACTGCTAATTATGCTACTGTTTTGTATCGCATTTCTGAGACGATTCAAAACATCGTTACCTGATTCAAGAATTCAATAATCGGGAGCGATTACAGCTAATTGTACAATAAATGTGATAATCTCAAAATTAATTTTATTGTTGCAGATATATCAGTTGCAATATACAGTTATCACGAAGGTATATCATTAAGACCTGCTTACGATTCAATGGCACTTCTATCGGTTTATATATTTCTACCGATGAGGAATAACATATTAGTTATAGTGCTCGGTCTAATAGTTAGCGTTGTCTACATTCTAGTCTTCTCATTTTTTACATACTATGGTGATACGTATATTGAAATCGTGGTAAGTTGCATTGGTGATAATCTAATCTTTCCGCCGCTGTAATATCTAACTAAAAATCTCTCTACCTTTTTTTTGTTAATAATGTGAAATTTATTTAAAAAAAAAAAACAGAATATTATTTGAATTTTAAATATACGTAAAGATATTTTCATTTTCTAATTCAAGGTGGCATCAGATACAATTTTTCTGATAGGAGTCAATTTAATGGGAATATATTTTAGACTTATGAACGAAATAGTAACAAGGCGGTCCTTCTTGGACAGGAGAGCCTGCGTGGAGAGTACACTGCGACTCAAGTTTGTTAAAGATCAAGAGGTAACTTAACTTTATTTAACTATTTTATAAGTTGGCAAAAAGCAAGCAGCCGCCCGAATTCGCCAAAATAGTGAAGTAACCATTACAGAAGCGTTGCTTAAATCGACAAAGGAGGAGATGCGCAGAAATAGGATGTTTCTCATCTTATTCATCTCCTCCCCGTTAAATCCACCTCTCTTTCCCGTCCTATCTTTATAAGTGAAAATTGGCAATATGTAGAGGTCTAAAATTTGGTTTCCTGCATACCCTCGTCTTTCGCCACGCTATATTCCTTCCGCACCATGCCTGTCTTCTACTTGGTCGTGGTATTCCATTCAAGCAGGCTGTACATGCAATTGATTTAGTTATTAAAGGCTCTAGCACTGTTAACTCAGTACTGAAACTTGGTTGTCACTTTTAAAGTAGGATATCACCAGATTCCCCGTTTGTACGGCGTCATCTCATTGAATCAATTGATATTCTATTAAAATTTACGACTTTAGTATATCCATCAATATTTTTGACTAAAGATCTAGATAATAATGACAGATAAGACTTCACTGATTTTATCTGTCAATAAACATATGTTTACCTTCATGTAACATTTGGTTTGAACAAATTATTGCTTTAGGACAAATTAATTGATTAGCTAACGAATGTACAATAATAATTGCGTATCGGAATATCTTGAATAACTTTTGGCATACTACTTTGTTTTGTTTTTGATATTGAATGATGCACGACCAATGAAAATATAAAAAGTTATACATTAAGGGTTATTATATACCGAAATTTGTCTGAGAGCTGACTTTGAACACCATATATACTTTTCTTTTGTTCTATTTTCCAGGAAAGACTTATGTTAAGTATATTACCGGAGCACATCGTGTCCAAAGTTCGACAAGATATAAGGACAATGTTCTTAGACATACAATCGCAGAGCCACACTCATAATATGAAATCGTTCAAGTAAGTCATTAATAATTCTTTCTATTTATTTTTATACTAATCAATTGTTATCAGATTAAAAATGATATTTCAAGCCTTTACTCATCGATCAATTTTTTGTCATTATTCTAAAACTCCATACCTTGGTACCTCTTTGTCGTTAATTCTTCGTTGACTTCTAGTAATCGCTTTTAAAGTTCATGAAAACATCATTATCACTTATAAAAACGGCTTAACTCACGTGCACGGTACCGACTAGTTTCATTATTAGTATATTGAAATGTCTCACGAAAGTATTAATTATTTAACATCATTGTCTTTACTTATATATTGTAAACGTGAGCTTCCACTGACGGAACATTTTGTACGAATACATACTGCTGTCTTTTTGAATACTTCAAAAGAAATGAGATATCAATACGATAGAGGTGTTTCGAAGTTAACAATGATTATTGATATAAGTATTTAAGAATGTAATAATTACAATTTCGTATGTAGTTCTTAATGAAGTATGTAAATTTTTACATAGTTCTACATATAATTATTTTTCAGCCAATTATATGTTGAAGAGCATAAGAATGTGAGTATATTGTACGCTGACGTCGTTAATTACACAAAAATATCGACCACTTTATCGCCAATGCGGATGGTGGAACTGTTGAATGAGCTTTTTGGACGATTCGACGAAGCTTCTGAAGTATGATTTTTTTCTAATACTCTATTAATTAATAAGAATGAAACACATATACTAAGTAATGGGATTGCTTTCAGGAGTATGATGTTTTAAGAATAAAATTTTTGGGTGATTGTTATTACTGCGTCAGCGGTGTACCTAAACCTAGTGTGTTACATGCGAAAAATTGTGTTGACCTTGGATTAGAGATGATCAACATTATTAAAGATGTTAGGTAAGTTGAATAAGATTATTCATTATACAAATACTCGAAGATATTGGCAGTGTTATGATAATTAACAAACATTTCTTGTACCATTTCAACTTAGCTCTAGCTTATGCTAGAATATGGCTTAGGAGTATAGTATAATGGCAGCATTCGAACTTTCGGAAATTGGTTCGGAAATCCGTACCTTTGACCACTGAGCTACTGGTGTTTAAAATTGTTTAAATATATTAAAAAAATCGTATGTCTATTTAGAAACTCTTGTAATTAGTTTGAGGTTATGTTGTACATATTTTATTTCCTTTCAGAGAAAAGCGCGCTTTGAATATAGACATGAGAATAGGTGTACATTCTGGGAAAATCCTAAGTGGCCTTATTGGTATTCGGAAGTGGCAATATGATATATGGTCCAGAGACGTTACCATCGCTAGTAAAATGGAATCGACCGGAAAAGCGGGGTGAGTACTGCCTTTGCTTCTCGGTTTAAAATTTCGATCAAAATGAATCAATTTATTTTTTTTGTACATACTTCACCTCGGTATATATGGTTGTTATCAATGTCATCCAAAGGATAAAAGCGTGGAAAGTAAGAATCGAACAATAAATATGCTAAATCGATTATTAGGTACAACATAGAATAAATATTTTAATAAAATCTTTCCAGAAAAGTTCACATAACGAAGCAAACGCTTGAACTAATTTTAGATTTCGCGAGGGACTACATAATTGAGCCAAATTTCGAATCTCAAAATCATCCGTTCATGATTAAAAACAAATTGGAAACATATTTATTATCCAGACCGCAAAGAGTAAGATTTTTTTTTCAATCCCGCCTGCTACTTCTCAATATTGCTATATCTTAGCGCTATTTATTCAAAAACAATAGTTAATATTTGAATGAACCACCAACCAACACCAACAACATTTCCCAAGTTTTTTTGTTATAATATTTCACTTGATCTATTTTTTTTCCAGCCTTTCTCCGAATATAAACCATTTAGACGAGCGTCAGTGGGATTCAATAAAATTATAAATTCGAGATCTCGCAATAGAGTAAGTTTATATTTGAACGTATATTTTAGGAAAACAAAAAACAAATGATGCTAGATTAAATGCATGATTCCGTGTTGCACTCTCTGTTTCTAGTAGCGATCGGAAAATAGGAATTCGTCTAATTTTCGACGGACTACTTTTATGGATGAAAACTTAGTGGAATATCAACAGATGTTAAAGGCAGCGGACGCACAAATGGCTAAAGAAATTGAGGATATGACAAAAGGGAAGTAAGTGTACATTACTTTCTTGTTTGATTCAACACCCTTGAAATAGCTTCTTTGATATTAGGAAGTAACAATACATTTAACACGGCTGAGAACCGCGAGCGTGAGGCGTCCTCCCGCGAGGTAGGCCGACTATTAACCGCGGACCGCAGGAAGTGGGTGGCTGCGGAAGGCGGAGGACCGCATACAGTGGATGGTATTGTGAAAGGCCTACAAGGCAGAAGGCAGACAAAGGCTGATGATGATGATGGTAATATTTAAATGTATCCCATTTATTTCAAGGTTATCTGTTCAATGCCTTAATTATTTTCAATTAAAGTGTAGAATAATTAATTTACTAAAAAAAATAATCTCAGATTAGCAACGTGACTTAGGCTTAAGATTACTGGAGAAATCACTCCATTTCATTTAAATGATTTATGCATTTGACAGTATTTTTTTTATCATTTTTAAACTTGATGGATGTATTTCTTTTATTTCAGGGAACATTTCAGAAAGGAATCGAGTTTAAACAGTATTACTTTAATGTATAAAAATTTCAAATTAGAAAAATCTTTCCTTCAACTTCCTGATCCTTTGTTCAAATATTACATAACTTGCTGCCTTATTATATTGATTCTGATCATTCTTATTAATGGATTTACAACCAACTGGTAAGTATCAAATAATTTACAGTTGTTTTTTGATCCTTTATTTGAAAAAGATTAAGCACTAAGATGGTACTCTGGTTGATAGAATACAATTTCATCAAGTATCCTTTTAATTATAATATTCTACAAGTCGTAACATCATTATTTATTGGAACTGATCTACGTTTTAGGTTCCGGGGATTCCAGTGGTTCACGTGCGGTATTTTCGGAATACTGCTTATCGCTTTAGTGATACTCCAACCACTGACATGGTTTCAGTTCCTCTGGACAAAATATAAAGGAATTGACGAACCTAGAAATAAATGTCTACGTTTTATTTATGATTTGTCATTAAGAATCATAAAATCTGCTAAGATACGAACATGGATTTATTTATTAATAAGCATCGGTCTTGCTGCCACGTCAGTGGTTAACGTGATCGCTTGCACCGAAGTTAATGTGGAACCATCAACAGAAACAGTTCTTTCGAATTGTGTTTCGTCGTGGGTAATCATATTTATCAATTTATTTATGATGTTGATTCTATTGTTCGTTATCTTATTGTATACTTTGTTGCAGCACGTGACACAGTGCTGGAGTTTAGCTTTGCTTTTAAATTTTCTATTTAGCAGAGTGTTTTTTATATTCAAGTGGATAGTTGCTGGTGCAATGACAACTTTCTATTTATGGATTGTATGGGATTTAAAGTCATCTCTATTCTCTGTCGATCTAACTTGGAACGTTGGATTAGATTCGAGAATTTCTCATACACTGTCCGTTGTGTTTATAACATTTACATTGTATTGGATCGATCGTACGACCGAATATAGAAATCGTTTGGATCATCTGTGGCAGATACAACTGAGCGATGAACAAACCGAAGCCGAGACAATGTTAAGAGTTAATAACATGCTCTTAGAGAATATATTGCCGGCGCATGTTGGTATGTTATGTATATTTTTTTGGAAACTCACGTGATCATATAAGACAAAGGATTTCAATGACTGTTAATGTTAAACTATTAAAACTTTCGTGAGCCATTTCACTATACTACTTATAAAACGGCTTAACTCACGTGTAACTCGGTG
>JAODUI010000012.1:6763455-6810503 GCA_027563995.1 Papilio gigon
ATACCACGCACACATGCAAACGACGCTCAACGAAAAATACAAAACAGAACAGGCGCATACAACACGTGCGGCATTAATTTTTACGTACTTTCCGTCCCTGCGGTACGAGGTGTTATCGACCCGCTCCGTGACTAGATGTTAGTGTGACACGCGGTCCATCAGACCCCACCTACCATGAGAAAGTTATCCCCTTCGCACCACAGAGAAGTACACGTTTTTCCTTGCCGCGCCACAAGGAAGTTACATTAGGGATGATTTAGACCTCGTTACGCAGCGAACGTGTTAAACGGTATTGATAGATTTTGAAAAGTTGGACGTGTGTCCTTTTACATTAATGGGCTTATTAGTAATCATTAGCTGTATATTTGACCATGATGTAACATAATTTCTATCAGTTATAACCTCACATTGTTCGATATCTAAGGTTAATCGGTAAATGTACGGGAGTATAGTGTGATTGGAAACAGCCGAGATGAAAGGAAGTGCCCAGTCGACCTTACACTTCTTACCAATACCATATCAATTTAATGTTAGGTACAGGTTCGTTTCCTGTCATTATTGCATTGCTAGTGCAGCGCGCACGACTCACTGTTGCTCCACACTAAAACAATAAACATATGTTGCCATTTTATATGTTAAAATTGACATGATTAAATGTCATTGAAATTTCATATAGAAATATTTCTTTGTGGTAATACTTATTGGGGCATCGGTGACGCAGTTGTTACGCTCTAAACCGGACTGACCGTACTCGACATTACACAGGTTCGATCCCCGGCAACGTACCAATATGTTTTTCTAATTTCCTATGTACATTATCCGAAGCTCTTATGGTGATGGAGAATATCGTGATGCAACCGGGACATATCTGAGAAATTCAGAAATATGTGAAGTCAACCAACACGCATTTTGCCAGCGTGGTTGATTAAGCTCTAGTCAACTCTAATAATAGGGTAGGCTTCAAGCCCCACAGTGGGGACGTACAGTGAGCTGATGACTGCATACTTATTAAATTACACCGTGTACTTTACTTCGTGGAGTGATCGCAAATTCACAGCAGTCGTTCATTAGCTGTAAACAATGTTAGTCGGTAGTCTTGGTGTCTTGTGTCTTTAAAAATATAAAAGTAAGTTACATTGATAATAAAACAGTTATTATACAACATAAGATTGCACTTGACTTAATTGTAATTTAACTTACGTAACGATTTAAAATTGTGATTGCATTGCAACAATAATTAGAAATTGTTTCGAGACGATCAAGATAAGGTTTGATATTGTTTAGTGCGTTGCGCATTGGACACTATCAGTAGCCTCAGAATGGCACACCCAGGTCATTAAAGCAGCATTCAATGTTTAAAATATACTCCGTGTAACAATAGACTGGGCTTAATAGCCGAAGGGTACGACTTGAGAATAGGCTTCGTTCATTTTGCAATATTGAGTGGCGGCGGTAATTAGAACTGCGTCCGGGCTCTTACAGCATCCTGATTCTAACGCCAACTCACTGCGGATAATTAGGACGTAACTTGTACCATTTGTTGCTGAGCAAATTTAGACTATAAATCATGTATAATAAGAAACAATTTTAAACAATATTAAGATGGCTCTTCAATCAATTGGATGTTATAAACTTCGTTAGAAGTAAAAGAGACTGAATAGCGTATATTTAACTGGAGTATAAGGTATACAATTCTTTAAAGTCGTCCATTTAAGTGTCATTATTGTTTGAACAACGTTATATGTAGTTCGTTTTGTACAGTGTTAGGGATTGATATGGTCCCTAAGAAGCTGGACGAGTTTCGTAAGGGACCGCCGCTATCGCATCGAATTGATATCTTCTAATTATAAGGTACGATAGTCAGGCAAGCCGCGTGTACCGCAATCAATTGATAGACTGTTCATTCGTTTTCTTATATTAAAATTTTAACGTTCGTGTGTTTAATTAAACAAAACAATGTTTAATCTTATCAAAATATTCAAAATAATTAATTACAAGGCAATGTACAAAATCGAAAATTTCTTTGAAATGCTCTAGATGATTCAATCAACCGCTTGTCTATATACGGGGCAAATTAATTTCGTCTGCACAACAGACTGGAGGTCACCGCGAGGCCGACCCTCTCGTTCGATCCTTAACAATCGAGAGAAGTGTTTTTTTATGAATGCGTGAGGACACTGAATTATGAACACGACTCCTTTATTGAGCTTTTATTGTAACGTCATAATTTTTATAATGCCAAAAGAAACTTGGTGTAAGGAATATTACGGTGAGTCGTTTATGCTTTATGTTCATCGCTGCAAACGAGCGAATTTGGTGTAGGTTTCGACTAACGAAGCACTTGTATAGAATCATCTTGCCATCCCGCTAATTCCTTTTGAAAAGAACAGAGACAACAATACATGCCAACGCATGCAACTGCAGTGGAATTGCAACGGCAACATCGCGTTGCGTTTTTACATTTTAACGAGAGATTACATTTTATTCAGTGGTCAAGGCGATGGTAATGCGTTTGGTGTAGGCAGTGAGACGTCAGGTAGTTAAGCGACAGTAACGAACCGAGATCTCCGTGTAGGGATATTATGCTGCCTTTTGACATCGTTAAATCGAACATTGAGCCGCAGAGGGCGATCCTTGACGTTACGGAAGCATTGCCGGTTATTTGGACCAATGACGAGAGAAAAAAACTTTAACATATTCCCAGGAAGAATGAGATAATTGTCATTAAAATTGATTTTTTAAACAGCATTTGTTTTAATGTGTTTAAAACAGTTTCATTAGTTAATGCTTAAGAGAAATCTAAGAGCATTCACTTGTAGCTTTTTAATTTAAGATTGATGACATGAAATTGCCGCTTGACAGGTGCATGATAATCGTGTCCGCGATATTATACTATGATGAGACATCTATTAAAGATTTACATAGCAATCTTAATACTGATCTGTGCCTACAAAAAAGTTATATTTACTTAGAAGACGTTGATATCCTATTTGTTAGTAATGATAGAAAAAGATTTCTAATAACAAGCATAAGTGACCTTGTATGTGAAATTTACTCTAAATAAAGGGTGTTTATTTTTTGCATATTATAATTGCAGGTGTATGAATAATATTTAATTTTCTTTATAACATCAGCTTATATTAGTCCTTGCCGAGGGTCTCGAGCATATGTCAGTAGTATAAACTGGAGGATGAGCTGGACATATTATTGACAGATACGATGACCGCACTGAGCCAGGTGCCTAAGGTCAACGCTGGATTGGTAGACTTTATGTTCAGTTTTTATTCTTGTCTAGCGTTCAAAATTAACTCTGGATTACAATTGGAATACAAAAATGGAGCCCAATTAGACTTTCGGGTTGTTATTTAAAGTACTGAAGAAGACTCAAGTAACTGGGATCACAACTTAAACCTTTTTCACAACCTTCTCGTCCAACCGTTCGAGTCTGAATGATTAACTGACCTTTGTTGTTGTCCTACCGCCTAGGTCTCAGCTGTTTTGTGTGATGAACTTATAAATTAATAATGTTGCCAGTATTATATATTATTGGAATATAATCCAACCTTAATACAAGAAGTAGAAATGTTATTATAATATATTAGTTTACTTTTACTCGACCGATTAAAAGTCACGAGTTAATTAAAATAACTGCCGGATAAATTGTTTATTGAATAATTGAACGAAACTAACAATGTTTATAGCGATCATCTCGCGTAGATAGTGTTGTGGGCGTGTGCAAATTATCTGTCTAGGTATTTAGGTTAATTAAAGATTTAAGAGACGGTTACTCATTAGAATGTACAAACTATATTAATCACCACGTACACAACGAGCTGCGTCTGTCTGCTTTGAAGCGATTATCTACAAACGGATACAGACTTTCAAATGTTTTAATTTATATATTGTTATACGTAGTTGTGTGAGCTCTGTTAGCTATTCAGGCGGCTTTTGTTTGTGAAAAATATTAGCAGATTATTGTTAATTTACTAATATTTCTTGTAAGCATTCCTGGTAAGCATGAAAAAGCTTGTCTTAAGATATGGTTCACGACAATAGTCGAATGGATTCGAATCCACGACCGCTAGATCGATAGTCCATACTCATGACCTATTGTTTTTTATGGTAATTTTAATGAAGATTTGAAGTTGATTATCAAAATGCTAAATGTTATTTGTAATAAAGATTTAAATGACAAAAATCTCTAGGTTGTAATAGATTCAATTCATATGAAATTGCAGTGTTTTTAATGCAAATAAGTTAATACAAAAAAACAACATGTTTTTTAGAATCTTAATAGATATTTAAATATTATTTTATTTAGTTAACAAGCAACAAAGAACTAAATTAAATATAAATTGGTTTAGTAGTTGAAAGTAAGTTTTTGTATGTTATTGGCTAGGTAACTTACCATTTTCTAAGAAACGACCCAGGAACTGAAGTTCGTACTGTTTTTTACTTGAGACGTTACTAATTGTTGCGGATGTTCAAGGATTTCTGTCGACATCAATATGTGCAGAATAAACCTACTTGCCAGTATTTTCGACAACAACTGCTTTATTAAAAGGAGTCTAATATTCTTCTGTTTTTGAAAAAAAAAAAAAAATAGACTAAAATCATTCTTTTTGAAGATACAAGTTTCTATACTTACTATCGGAAACGTTCGCGGTGTTAGGTTTAATAACAAAATGTTGATCGCAAAATCTGCTCTTTCTAATAAATTGACTGATGATGAGCACAAAAACCGGGATAATAGTAAAAATTAATTAGTCGTCAACCTGCTCTTCCCACTGATCAACTTTTTTCTTACCTACGTATTAAAAAACTGCATCGTAGTGCCTATTGTGTCCACGTCATCGACACAATACGTATGAAACGTTCAAGCTACTATAGGTGGAACACCGCGAACTGGGGCGTTGGTACGTCAAGTCATAAGCTATTGAAACTATCGGGTGAGTGAAAAAATTGTTAAGCGAGAATTTCATGAGGATGTAACCGCTCGGAAACAGTAAGTGAAATAATAAAAATAGAATTGTTATATCATAACCGACCCGTGATATAATTAATCGTGTTTATGTAATTATTCGCTTGTTCGCTTTAAAAATCAATTTATCATACTATTGAATATCGATTAATAACTAGATGATTACGTCACCTACAACATCAGTGTCCTGCGACTTTACTGGACATATTTTATTTCTGATTATTTCGAATAAAACAAAAGTTTTATACGTTTCTCTTTTTTTTACACACAGGGTACTAACCTAATTTGAACGCCGGTCCCTTGGCCACTGAGAAAAGAAAATATTTCATAAGTATTTATTTGTTCAAATTAATCGTTTTGATTCGTCGTACAATTATATGTGTAGCGATTTTTTGTTAGGGTTGTTACTATGCTGGATATTAAAACAATTCCAACATGAAGCCATATGCTTGTAAAAAAGAAACTGGGCAGTTAAACATTAGAAATATAAGCTTAGTATATAGTAATTATCGGTTAAGTTGAATGTAAGCGCGCACGCGAAGCTAATTAGTGTAGAAAAATGAAATTCGCGTTGTCCGTAGCGCGGCTTGTCCCCGCCCGAGGGCGCTGCTGATGCGATGATTGCATCTAATTGAAACTTGACGTTACCTACAAAGCTAGACCTGTATTCATTTATTGTAATAATTACAACGCTGACCGTTCGCAGCAAACATTCTTAAACCAATTGTCATTTACTAACATCGTTGTTTTTGAAATAGTATTATTTCTTAAGATATTATAAGCAAACTAGGAGTCACTGTTCGATCATATTTCTTTTAATATCAGTACGTTTTTGGTACAATACTAATATTGCTTGTAACCATTCAAGGTAAGCGTAAAACGGTTGTGTTAGGATATGGTTTACAATCGACTGGTAGGAATCGACCTTTAGAACCATTTATATTAGGTTATTGGAGCTACTAAAAATAGGACAATTATAAAGCGATGTATTGAGTGATGACTCAATGGGAGTTCTTTTGTTATTACTAGTTTCTTTATGTCATCACTTACATTTATTGTAACACAGAGAATAAAAACACAATGCACAGATTCACAACACGACATGTCAAGAGTGTGGTAAAAGGTATTTGAGTTTTTCTTATTCTGCTGGCGTAGCGACACGAGAGATCACTAAAATAACTAATGACATTGCAATCTACACTACTTATAAAACGGCTTAACTCACGTTTAAATCGGTGTCAGTACCGACTAGTTTCGAGCCCATCGGGGGCTCATCTTCAGGGTGAGTGGAATCGGTACTATCGCGCGTTCGCGGCCCGTCACTCACTGGGTTAACACGTGAGTTAAGCCATTTTATAAGTAGTATAGTGAAATGTTTCACGAAAGTTTTAATAGTTTAAGTCATTGCAATCTATTAAATATCTGCGTACAGGATTCCTGTAATGCGTTCAATATATGCAGAAAGGTATTTAATTACCGTTTAAGATAAGGTGCGTTTTCTATAGCGAGTGTGTAAAGTTATGTCGTTGCGGAATGTGGATCGAACGCGTGCCCGGCTCGTGCCAATTTGTGAGTAACGCCGGACGTTCTGCTTTCTTTCCTCTATTACTAAACAAGTTAGGTGAATATCACTGTTCTTTTATACATACTATCGAAATGATATATCGATATCGATAAATAAAATAAGTTTTTGATTTTTTATATTTCTTGTTTGACTACGGTATCCTGATCTGGTAGCCTGTGTTTTATAATTTACTGTTAAATTGTTGACTCAACAAAAATATATCTTGTTTTAGTTAAAATCAATTTGAAATAGAAAACACTGACGTTATGAAATACGAATTATTGACTAACGTTCTCAATGGAATATTTACTAAACGGTTTTTGAAAGAATTTTATTGGTTGTCTTATTTAAAATAGCAATTAGGATACTGTAACATACCAATTGCTTTCTTAAGTATTTTTTTTATAAATATTGTATAAAGACGTAGGCCTTTATACAATATTTGGGGGAGGCCTACGTCCAGCAGTGGATTACATTAGGCTGATAATGATGATGATGATGATGATGATTGTATAAATCATTCAAGTATCGATAAACATCAACTACATCTCTAAAACATATGAGGTGCTCACGCCGGCGGCCGGTACTCCCGTACCAGCCTACCGGCGTAGCTCATTAGAATGATTGATGCCGTGTTTGAATGCATAAATATGTGCCTACCGACCATATTACTGCAGTCACGAGCCCGCGTCGCGTCGCGTCTCTAATGCAATATCACGTATGACTACCGCCACGGCTCTTGACCTATGATTAATCAAACAATATATGTAACTAATAACAGTATTTTGTTATTAAACATTTTGAACTTATTAAACTTCTATCAACTTTGTGAAGCGCCAATAGCCTAAAGGTACCTAAGCCTAAGGGTACGGACTACCGATCTTGCAGTCGTAGGTTCAAATCCCAACATTCGACTATTATTTTAAACCATATCTTAGCACAAGCTTTTTCAAGCTTACAAGATAAATTAGTAAAATCAACAAAATGATACTAATGTTGTATCATACAACAAAAAAACTAGAGTCGAGAATCACACATTAAAGATCTTAAAGTATATTATATGTAATGTAAGCATCAAGTCAATATACATCCTCATTGAGAAGCTCGGAGCCTATCTTTTCATTGGAGGTGACGGAAGAATTAAATGATGAAGGAAAACATAGTTATGACATATACAGAATATTAGTTCGAGTACATTTATGGTAGAGTACATTTTTATGACACTTTTACTAGTAGGAATAATTGAGCAGGGAACAGCCGACGGGCTCGGCTTGCCACATCGAATCCGTAACTGGTCGAATGAATAAAACATTCTTATGATTTAATATCGGCTTTCTGTTGCACAAAGCACATCTAGAGTACAGCCACTAGTTGCAGGGTAAAGACACCTTGCACAGTTACTTGTGTATTGAAGTCGAAATTTTACATGTGTCGTAATAAACTAGTGTTGTTAATAACAGATTTATGTCGTTTCTGCTTCTAAGCCTATCCTTTTTTTTTTAACTAGAGGGGAATGCCTTACGCATACGGTGTAGCCCGGGGAGGACACGCGTTATGTGGGGCTCTCCTCTCGAAACCCCCGCCTCGATGGTTAGGTTACGGGAGGCCTACCGCAGTAAACCTCTCCGTTTCCGTCTGATCATTGTGGGCGCCACGGGAGCATGAAAACAATGTGACACCGCGACGCCCACATACTAACCTATCTTATCTTAACTTACTTTATCCAATCATTTCTTTTCCGCTCCAGTCCTGTCCTTTCATATCCTATCATATCCAATCTTATCCATCTGCTATCTTTATCACTTGAATTGTAAACAGCCACACTGTTTGTAAAATGTTATAACATTCTATACGAAGCTCAATAATCTGATAAGATTAATGATGTAGCTTTATGCTCTGATTATTGAAAGTGGACGGGTTAGGGGCCTTGTAAGTATCACTTTCCCATTTCACTAGACAACAGAGCGGAGTAGTCGATGGTATTGCGTCCAATAGGTGCGGTTGCACGGATCGCTTCCCCGGCGACCGCAACTCGGTCACAAATCACACCGCCCTCTTGTGTGTTTACAAGTTTCACCCAAGTCTTTGTACGCGGTTGGGGAGAAACTGAGCGAGTATGAATACAATCTAGAGATGTGCGCTTTGTATTTAGAAATTTTATCTCGATGTTTACTAATCTAATAGTGCATCTACAACTTTATTAGATTTGTTGATTTTTTTTTGAAATAAACGTTTTTAGTACACTTACTTTATTAAGAATAATATATTAAAAGTTGACAAATCACTGTCCTTTAACGTTATATGTCAATGTATTTATTAAAAGTAATTTATGACTTAAATGTTATTATGGAATTGTAGAAAATATGCGGGCAGTTTGTTAAGAAAACAGATGACTTGAATATTATTTTAGTTTCATCATTGTAAATTAACATAAGAGATGTAAGGAGGCGCGCGCCGCGCCAGACGTCTGAATATTCTGTTTATTTATTCTAACAAGTTGTACAGCTTAAGAATGCTTTTCACGTTTGTAAAACAGATTGCGGAGCGCATTCTTGTCCGCGGAGCGTTCGCTGAGATGTAACAAATTTTCTCTAACCGAGCTCTTGTTCAATCAGGAAGCGAACCGAGTAATTTATTACAATGAATCCTGGATTTAATGGGCTAAATAAACATACTAGATTCCACTTTGCATATGTTTATACAATGTAAACGATTGGTAAAGAGGTAAAGGTGACATTTTACTTGTTATAATCACTTTTTGATCCTTAATATCACACTTTTTATCAATAAATTGCCGATTTTAATGGTCAAGTAACTACAATAAAATGTGCATAGATTTGAACTGATAGGACATTGCTTATTCAAATGTAAAAAATAAGTTATTTAAATAGATTTTGTTTCTTTTTTATAAGAGAAAGGGGCAAACGAGCAGCGATCATCGAGGTGGTCGTCGACAACACGTCTACAACACTAGAGGAGCAGATGCGTTGCCGTCCATTTAGACATATTATTGTTGTATTTCCTTGATTGATTTGATATCTAAAAAGTCATTTAAATACACAAGTTGATTGGATCATCATATGTTGTTTATTACATTATAGTTTCTAATGTATACATTATTGATATATCCAAGTCAGTTTCTAAACTCCAATGCAATTACAGGCGTGTAATGTAAACAGTCCCCGCGGGACTTGAATGTCTTCAACGTTGGCAGGACGGACAATTACATAGCGTGTAAATTTAAAGTAATACTTATGGATATTAAACACTTATATTATGAATTAAAAAAAATACGTAATATATTTGAGAAAAAAACTCGTAAGAATATTGATGGATATGGACAGTTTATTGATATTTTTATACATACTTAAGCGCCACTGGCTTAATAGTTAAGGGTATGGATTTCCGAATACGTAGTCGAAAGTTCGCATTCCACCATTCGACTATTGTCGTGGACCATATCCTAGCACAAGTCTGAAGCTTAGTTTGAGTTGTAAAAGAAATCTTAGTAAATTAACAAAAATGGGCTAATATTTTATAACATTTTCAATTAGCAAATGTGTATTTGTATAAAATGATTTTGTTAAACATAATGTAGATTTCTAATCATGACAACAACAAGTGAAATCAGACGTCGAGATGCGACTTCGGTCAAATGAAAAACTGTAGCAGCGTAGAAAATAAACTCTAGATGGCATAGAGAGTGAAACCGAAATGCCATCGGCGTTACAGAACCAATTTACTTTGACACATCGCCGCAGTCCATTTCTAACAACGTTAAGTGTTTATTACGGTTCTATTTAGCTGGTTTATTCTCGCCTATGATTACGGAATAAAACAACATAGTTTAATCTATTATTGAGATATGCACAACAGCGAGAGTGTGCCCCGGGCTATAGAAGACTGTCGTTTGGGTCTCGGGGCCGCGATTTTATTTTTTTAAATTGGAACGCCTGATACACAATCGCTTTAGTTTCGTTATACTATAATAATGGACAGGTTTCATTACGCGAACCAAATTACATCTTGTTACGCCGTCTTTGATAGGTTGCCACTAATGTATGTCCATACATAAAGCAATACTTGTTATATACGTATGTGGGTGTACGCTAGATTGATTTGTAACGTTTTATATAAAATATTTAAATTGATTATCTTTTAAATATGCAAGTATGGATTTATTTTGCATCTATGTATATACATGATAATAACATAAAGGAACATGGAACCTTAATTATGGCCAACTATTTATTTATTTTATATTTTCACACAGAAGACGGGTGTCATGTAGATGTTATTCCGCGTGTCGTCTGATGAATCTCTTTTAAGGTGAAGCGGATTCGACAGGGGAGGGGACATACAACTTAAAGAAATAATCTCTTTTAGTGTTCCATTTTGTGTTTATAAAAGGTAGGTAACCATTTGCATATGCGGAGGTCTATGCTGTCTAGGTTTTTAAGTTTAACAGATGCAAATACAATTTCGAATGAAATATATGCTCGGATTTCTTGTAATGTCCGGAGTAATTTGCATCATTAAAAGTAATTTGAAGATGTAAATTTAGATCTTATTTAAAAGGTTATATTAACATTTAATACGCCGATTTGTGTTACCTTCAACCAGCGTAATACCTGCCAGGATTTTATCCATCCATATTAGTAAAATTGGAGGGTCGTATATAATGTAAAAAGTAATAATTCGCAAACACAATGTATGTGTATTTTTGTGTATTCATTTATTGCTTATAACAAAGATCCAATTAGACAAAAAATGTCTGTCTTGATAGACAGACATTTTTTGCATGTTTGCATTCGTTTTACGGGACTTTTACTGAAAGGTAACCAATGTATGCGGGTGTAACCTATTTTTAAATTCGAGTGTGACGTCATCACGAGTAACTTTTATTAATAATTTCAATGTTTTACTTATTAATAATAAGTGATAGAAAAATGTGAATGATAAGAACATTAAGAAATATATTATTGCAATTTAATTATAATTAATTAAACAATTATTGTATACATTAAGATATTTTTGGTAATCATTTGTCAGGTGCATCGTTATTTGTTGACTTCCATTTACGTGAACTGTTTTTTTTTTAATGAGTGAGAACAAAGTCCGCAAGTGCGCATTACTGGCGTAAGTTTCGTGGCTAATTAGCGCAATCTCGAGGGCGCGCCGCGCCGGCCCACGCCGAATATTCGTGTCTTCCGCGCGGCTGGTTATTTGGGAATTCGCTCTTATTTCACTTCATATAATTTAGGGTTCCATTTATATTAGCCAATTAAATATTATACATTTTTAAATATATTAAACACAAATTGTCAAACTACGAACTAATCATTGTAACATACAATTCTCTACAATACTTCGGAATCAAATTTCATATCATGTTTTAAATTGGAGATTGAAAGATTTTATTATTGTATTAAATTTAAACATACTACAAAAGTTCGTTACAGTAAAATTGAATATACGTACAGATGTAAAACAATTGCCAATCATTCTAGATAAAAAATATTTATTACGGAACACTGGCAGTAAACAAAATGTCGATATGAAGCGCTTTTTTTTTTTGTAACATGTCACGGAGGAGTCGCAGTGGCAGACTTTTTCGTTCGGACCACTTATTCTGGCGTACAAGTGTATCAATTATTTAACTAACTGTATCGTGAAATAATATTCACTCAACGAAATTATTACTTACATAAAATGAGTGAATAATTTGATGCGGTATAAAAAAAAATAAAACTAAATTAAAATTTGTCATTCAAGTTAAGTGGTCCTCACTAGAAACCATTACGTTTCATGTTACTTACCCTCATTTTACGAGATGTTAGTAAAAACATCTTAAAGCACTATTAATAAATAACCGAAATTATTCAGAAGCACCGCATATTGTCGAAGTCATTAAGGAAGGCTTTGTCCAGCAGTGCGCTGACAAAGGCCGGTAATGATTGTTCAGGTATACAGTAAAACAGTATCCAAAACTGTAAAAGTCATCATTCAGTTTAAGGAATTAAAACTATAAATCTTACATATATATACGCACTTTATCGAGGTCGCATATTAAGGAGTTATTTTTTTTATAAGAGAAGAGGCAAACAAACGACGTGAACATCGCAACACTAGAGGAGCAGATGCGTTGCCGGCATTTAAGAAAGAGGTATTTAAAGAATAAAACAAAAGCAGATCAAAGTAACATAACATCTTTCAAGGGAAGAAACTGAAATGCAAATTAGAATCAGAATTTATTTATGTTTCTGTTTTTATTATATGAGCAAAACTACAACAATACTTACAAGTGTCACAGTAGAATTAAATGTTAATAATAATCAGAAAAATCAGCAAATAGACAAATTACCGGTAAGTTATTGCTTAAGTAACAAATGATGCATTCTATTAAGCTTCATAACTTTGTACGGCCGAAGCTCGCGGAACGAAACGGAAGAAACCTGTCGCGCCCGCGCTGAATTTATAATATGACTGCTGACGACTCGACCTGTCAGATAATCTAGATTGTACCGCGAGGGTTCTGTACGATTAACGAGTTACCAAGTACGTGTAGTTCTGAATGTGTTAAACTTATTACATGTTCCATTTTGTTAGTTCTTGATTTATGACAGCCATAATTTCAACTATGACCAAATAAAGTATTTTTCATTGTCAGGAATTTATAACATGAATTATGCTTTGTCGTTTCATAAGAATAAGACAGAAGTCTTTCTAGGTTACGAAGTCACGAAGAGGAATTGCGTCAATGTTTATACACTGACAAGAAAATCTGTTATTCATAAGTGCAATTTTCTTTGTCATATATTACCATCTCTTATGATCAATGGGTGCATAACTAATTTGAAAGCATCATGAATACAATATAACAGAGGTGTTTTATATAGTTAAGCGAGTCGATATATTCGACAGGCAGTGGTCGTTAGGGATTAGTAGGTTTCATTGTTAATTTTAAAGCCGTTCTAATCAGTATAAGCCTTATATATAATTAAACTTTAGAATCGATTCGGTATTGCAAAGTGAAATTTATATTTAAATTGGTTTTAACCTAATTGAGAGGAACTCCGGGCGGGACCGGTCGGCGGGCGACGGTCGGTGTTCAGCAGTTGCACCGAGCGGTATATAATTTAGTAAAACTGGACGACATTATGCACAATAGTGTCGACGCTTATCGTCACAGCTACCGTGTAATTATTGATGGCCGGGACACTTATTATCGATGCACGGCCAATTTATCGAGCGCTATCGCAAGTTTCTCGATTTGTTGTGACTGCATTAAAATGAGGTATAACCACATCCAACGCTCTTAAAAGTAAGGTGATAATCGAATTTGTTCAATTTTACGTCTATAATTATAGAGGCAGCGGCCCCCTGGCTTATAATTTGGTATTTACTTGGCGCAATGTGTACGTGTAGATTTATAAATGACGTACATTCTTGGTCCGTTAAATCGTATTGCATCGTGTAAAGAAATCAGCTTTCAAACTTTCAATGTTGCAACTTGAATGAAGCTTAATTTTATAATCGAAACATTTTAAACAACCTGTATAGCTAGCTATTTCAATCATCACTTAATAAAAGCTTAAAGCCAAAGTGCATTCGAAATTTTCTTTAGTTTCAACTTTAAATAGGCTCGAAATACTTAAAGGAACATATGTAGTTAATAAGTTTCAACCAAGCGTGTGTTCATTTTAATGGGTACGAACAAAACATTGTAATGTATGTAATGATTTAAATTGTTATTTTTTCTGTAATTCAAAAAGCTGTAATTAATGTAGAAGCGAAAAGCTCGACACGTGACTTAAGCGTCATTACCGAAGCTCTATATCTAAAGGTCGGTATCGATAAGTGAGTTGGCCAGTAATGTAAAAAATAATATTTTATTAGCGTTCTCTCGGGCCACTGTGTAATTAATTTATCTGCTCCTCATCAAAATATCTGCGCAAGGCATGGCCCGCGCCGCGCTCCACCTTATCTGGATACGACACTTGACTCCGCCGGCTATCATATGGACTTGCGGATATGGTTAAATCCGGTGTGCATTTTTCTTTAATTGTATCTCGTTCGAACACTTCATTTTCGTGTACGTTAAATTTCAAAGTTATGTTATGTATTGCTTACGTTATGAATTGCATTTAATTTCTTTATTGATTTATTAGTAATTAATATTGTTGAAGTAATTTATGTTGTTAATATTTTTTTAGTTTAATTTTTTTTTTGTCATAAGAGACAGAGTTGAACGAGTGGCTGAAACATCGAAGTGATCGGCGACGCCCATGGACATGCACAATACCAGAGTCGCAGGTGCATTGCCTTTGAGAAAAGAACGCTCGTTTTTTGTAAGACCCTAAGTCGTTAATCATCACGAATTATTCTTTCAGTCACTCAAATTATACATTATTTTGAACTATACTATTTATAACACGGCTTAACTCACGTGACTAGTTTCGAGTCCATCGGGGGCTCATCTTCAGGGTGAGTGGGAACGGTACTATAGCGCGTTCGCGGCCCGACGCTCACTGAGGATGAAACTGAGACGTGTGTTAAGCCATTTTATAAGTAGTGTAGTGAAATATCTCACGAAAGGTTTAATAGTTTAATTATTTTGAATTGTCAAATATAAGTAATTTTGATGAAGTAGAGGTTTTATGTGTTAGAAAAGTTTGCGTAAGACAATTCGGTTTTGAGAACCAGTGGTCTGGTTGTAGGCCTATTTCGTCAGCCGACCTTGCTTTCCATTAATTAGGCACGTCGCTGAGCACAGGTGATGGATCGGTCACCTGTTAGAGGACAATGAACGGATTGTTACTGGAATGGACTTCATTTTTTGCTTTTGTTTAAAACACTTTGAAACTTTGATGGTATTTCTCGTTTTAAAATTACCTATAGATATTAAAACTATCGTTTTATATATTTCTATTGTATAGATTGGTTCTTTGTTAATTACACGTTTAATTGTTTTTTTTTTATTTCATTTCCAAATTAAGAAATGTAGATAAGCACTTACTTAGATCGTCTATTAAACTGAAGACTTCTGAAATTATTGTTATTGAAGTAAATATAGGTATGTGTTGAATTAATATTTAGGTAGTGATTGAAAATGAGAGGGTGGGGTATTTAGGAAATTCGATGTAAGTTATAATAAAATCGTTTGCTGTGTTTTACTTCTGTTGTACTGAGAGAAAATCAATTAGTAGAGTAGTGAAAGTGACACTTCTTGAGTTACTTTACATCGGTGTCTCCTGTCACCGCAAGTGCGCTCCCAAAATCATGCAACCAACCACAGACTTGTCCGTGTCGTTGGATACATTTCACGTCGCAGTACTTGCTTAATATTGTATAAGCAAGCTCATATTCAAATTTGCATCGACTCTGATATAACTAGTGATCGCCGATTGTTCCAAATTAGAACATAATTCAAAATGTTTTTTTTTTTAATTTGTATAAAAATTTCAAAGACTGGCTGCAAGTCCAAGACTGGGTCGCGGCGCGAGATCGAGTTGGTTGGAGACGTTTGTTGTCGGAGGCCAAGACACGCCTCGGGTCGCTGCCCCACTCTACTTAATTTTAATTAAGGATAAACTATGACTGTGGGCGTCGCGGTGTCACTTGAAATTCATGCGCTCGTGGCGCCCACAATGACCAAGTTAGGGAAAAAAAGGATAAACTATGACTATAGAGTCTAAATGGAATTTGGCTATAAGAACGCAATACATACAGCCTAAGAAATTCCTAATTAGTACTTACAGCTTGTTTACACATAAGAATAAAATTATTAAAACTACTAGAGACATTTGAAGTAAAAACATGGGACATACCTGAAACCACTACCTTTCAATCAAAAAAATCGCAATCGGAGTCCCAGGGGCGACGTTCTGTGGTAACACAATAAAAAAAACGTACACACCAATTGTTAACCTACTCCTTTTTGAATTCGGTCAAAAAGGTTAGACTTTTACGATGTTTTTATGGTAGTTCTAAAATTTTCTGTTCTATTAAATTTTATAATAAAGAAACTAAAATAAATGTTCGTGAGTTTTGTCAAAGTGTAACCTAAACGATTGGAATATTATTAAAAAGTGAGATATCAGTTAATTTGTATTCTTCCACAACAAATTAAGGTACAGTCAGTTCATTTTTTTTTTAATTAACCATCACTTTACAATATTGTAGTTAAGTTTTCCTAGTTGTTATTGATGTTAGTGAATCGTCTTTATATTATCCAAGGTCGATAATTGTGTTGTCTCCATCTAATACAAACATTTTAATGATCGCGATTTGATGATGTAACAAATTATTCTAATGAACACTCACTTCGCGCACATTGCGGTATAAAACCCGTTTACCTTGTGTATTAGAATTATAAATCCTCATTTCATCTAAAAAATTTGACTTTTTCTACATAATTTACTGAAATTTAATATAAATTATAACCTAACACGGTTATCGACAAACCAATTAGGTAAAGAGCAAATATGTAAATTAAACCGATTGAAAAATATTAAGAGCTAAATCTGTTTGTGCAGTTAGATGAATAAATAAAACAACTTTGAAGGAGAATACTTTGTAACGCCCACGCAAATTATATACCACAGATTTACCGACCTCTAACCTAGCGCAATCGATATGTTAAGGATATAAGTGCAGCATTTAATTCCTTGGTGTAGATTATGTACGATATATTTACACTAAGGAACTGTTTAAGTAACCTCTGTACTGTGTCTACTGGCCTGTTACTTTGACCTCGTAGTTTCGGACACCAGTATCAATATTTCTATGAAATCAAAACAAGTGTCTCATAACACTAATGAGTATTTATAGCCTTAGTTCTATGTATATTTTTAATTTAAAAAAATCTGTCCTTTGCAGTTTTAAAGTGCAGTATAGTATGTTTGTTTTATGTAATTAGTGTTTATGCATATTTTATAACGCGAGAAGTATTTATCTGTATGTGTGGTTTAGTTACATGTTGCCATGTTCAACTCGGTCTATAATAATAAACTAGGAAACCAAAATTCTAATTATGTTGAGAAGACACAATCAATAATTAAATAAAATAAACGGACATTTTCTATTCCTGTTCATCGCCCATCGAATCTCTTTAACCTTTTCAACGTCATTAGAAAATGATGAAATGGAAAATTCAAATACGCTCATGTTCAAAGTTGTGATAAAATAATTTTACTATTTAACAAAATTGCCATCTATGTGAAAAAATGGAGTATGCAATGAACTATACTTTTAATTCAACCAAACGTTGTCTTTTCTGACAAATAGATGGCGATATTTTCTAAAAATTATTACAGCATAGATCGGTCTTGTAAATCTTACAATTCTGATATTATTGGTTACCTTTAATACGACATCTGTGGCCATAAGATATATGTATAAAGAACAGTCACTCGTTAACCAGTTCGTGTACTTTTCCCACGATCAATTCCAAAGAGTTACCACGGGTTTTCATTTATACGTGTATTTTGACTGTTAACCACAATAATGATACTTTGTGTTATTTAATTGTTGTGAATTAAACAAAATAAAAAAGTTGTAACTGACTGTATTTATTATTCAACGAAATATTATCATGATAATTAAACAATGTGTGCTTATAGTTTTAGAGCATGTTTACAAGTATTGAACTACTAATAAACAAAGTTAAAAATAAAAATAAAATAAATTTGTGTTTTTTGTGCCTAATAAAGTATTTTTTCTATATGTTAGCACGGACCAGAACCGGTGTTTTTTTTAAAAAACATTGAAGACCTTGATACATTTTGTTTAAAGGATTACTGATATCCAAACCATTACATTCTTTAACAATCTTCGCTATCTCTTCCTTTTTATCACTATTTCTATACAATGAGTTAACAATTTGATGTTCGTCGAATTTACCGTGGTCGTCAGCTAAATCAGCATTTTTGAAAAGGCAAAAAGAAAACTTTTTGCTGATTTTATTATCGTCGAATTGCCATTGGAAGACTCGCTGCAGAATGTTGACATCAGCTCCAGTTTCCACTATACATCCAACTGACTTCTCAGTTAGCAATCCCACAACGTCCGACGGCAAGTCTATATATGTCTGAAAAAAAATTACATCAAACTATTAAAACTTTCGTCAGACATTGCACTAAACTACTACTAAAAACGGCTAAACTCACGTGTAGATAGCGAAACTAGTCGGTACCTACACCGAACACACGTGACTATAGCCGTTTTTATTGGTAGTTTAGTAAAATTACATCATTATGTCCTATGGATGGATGGATGTTTGCAGGTAAATCCCAAACGGATCTGGATGCGATTCGATACTAATGTTACGCCTGGATTATCACATAGATTTACGAAGTTTTTTTTTTTGAATCCACGTGCGCACGCGGCCGATATTACGAATGATCATTTTTAATAGAAAGAATATAATATCTTAGCTTTGTTGAATATAGCTTAGAAATCTAGTATAACTTAATAGCAAATGCAAGATGGAAAGAACACAGTGCAATTATGGAAAGCGTGTACAAATGAATAAGCCTTGTTTAGATGCAAAGATGTAAGGATGTATTGGTAACGCGAGGTTATATTTTAAACGTGGAGTTTAAACTTATTCTGTAACAAATAATTGGAAAGATAGACTTTGACACATTAAGTACATTGATGTCCGTTCTTACGAAGTAACACAAAATGCTTGATCGTCTACGACTTCTACAAAATGTTGACCACCCTCAGCGGCAGACCAAATGGGCTGTTAGAAAATTAACACATTTTTTTTTTGTTCGGAATACACAGTGTTCCAAAAACTATATGACGAAAATATACACAAGCCGTTAAGGTGATAAATGAAGTATATGATGCAATCAAATTTTTTTTTCCTAAAATATTAACAGATTTTTGTTAATTTACTAATAATTTCCTGTTACCATTCCTAGTCAGCTTGAAAAAGCTTGTGTTAGGATATGGTCCACAATAGTCGTATGACGGGACTCGAACCCACGACCGCTAGTTCGGTAGTCCGTACCCGTAACCATTAGTTAACATAAATGATGATAATCTGATTTTAAAATGATACATATTGTGGTACAGACGTGTTTATAAAGTTGTTACCTGTTTAGCACTTGTTGAGGCCAACGATGACAGAGCGCAAAATAAAATAAAATACATTGTTATTAAGCAAATAGTACTGGATGTTTCAATCACCAAAAGCAGTGTGTTAATTCTAATTAACGAAACTTGCTTATATACTTCCTACGTTTTTTTTTATCATTTACGGTTCCTACTTTTTATAATTTCTGCAGATTTTAAATACAATAGATTCTGACGTATCAATTTGTAGCATTTTGAACATTGGAGTTTTACTTTAAGCGGAAATTTATATGAAATACAATTTTAAGAAGCCGTTTAAAAAATGACTTTGAAAGTCATTGAAAATAACCAAATAATCATTTTAAAAGACCGTCTGACACACAACGATTTATCTTTCAGAATTAGGCTAACATTATAATATTAGAGTAAATCTATATATATATATAAAAATGAATTGCTGTTCGTTAGTCTCGCTTGAACTCGAGAACGGCTGAACGGATTTATCATATCTTGGTCTTGGAATGTTTGTGGAGGTCTAGGGAAGGTTTAAAAGGTGAGAAAAATCAGAAAAACTCCCGTGAAAGCCTTAAAAATAGATCTTTTCGTTTCCCATACAAACGTTTTATTTTTGTAATTTCTAACAAATTCCAAATTCTGCTTTAAGCTAATTAAGCTTTAAGGCGAAACAGAGTTCGCGGGGTCAGCTAGTATTTAAATAATAATACATATTTTTATAGGTATTTAGAAGTGCAAGGAAAATGTTTTTTTTTTAATATTTCAAGCGTCATATGTATCGTGATCTCACGTTTTATAATTTTTTATTACATCTTTATCTTAACTATATTTTTTTGGATGAAAGGTTTGACCTATAACAAAAAATATTGTCTTTGAAATCGAATGAATAAAAAAATATATAATTCCCAGGGAAATTAAATACACCAGAATAAAAGATATACACAAAGGTTAAAATACATAAGATATTAAAGGTTGTAAATAAAAAAAAAGGTAATAAAAAGTTATTCATTTGCTCATTATACCTTATACATATGCCTTTTGAATTACAAACCAATAATGTATAATGAAATATGTTACACGTACATAAGTAATTTCTAATTAAAGTTGTGAGACGTATTCTCAATTTAGAATCTACTAATTTAAATATTAGTTTATAATAAAATATTACTTACATTTTCTAAACCAAATAATAACAAGAAAATCAATAGTATGTTTAATTAACACTTAATGCAATCGGAGTATTTCGGAGGTAGCATTGTATACCGAGATACATCCTGTTGGGAGGTGTGTCCGACTCAATCTTATTACAATCTTCAACTATTTTCACTATCACGTCTTTTTTATCGCTTGCCCTGAAGACATCAATCACTTGGTCTATGTAGAATTTACCAGCATCGTCACTTATACCAGAATTCTTGAAGAGACAGTGATAATACTCTTTGCTCGATTCGCTGTCATCAAAATGACGTTGCAAGACTTGCTGCAGTATATCAGGCCTAGCCCCCGTCTCTGTGATGCATTGTAATGAATTTTCTTTTAACGTATCAATTATGTCGTCTGGTAGATGCAACTTTATCTTTAAAAAATACAAAAATATATAAATTCTTTAGGCAATATGTCGGAGATAACGAGAATCATTTGAAGTGTACATAATAACAATATCTATAACCGCAAAATAGGAAAAAAAATGATCAACATTTATATAGGATAGATAGATAATTAAATATGTGATTACATTAAGTCTATTTATCTAAAGATAAAGTTAAGCAATGGAAAACCACATAACCACGGCTGACGACTTATTTTGGAATCGATCTTAAGATCGATTGATCACTTCAGGTGATTATAAGATATTCCGGCATGGTATGTATATAAAATTATATACAAAAAATGTATTTACCTGTCTACCAGTTAAAGTTGAAATAGACGATGCACAAAGTATTAGAAAGGCAATCATCTTTTATCGTGTTAAGATTAAAAACCAAAGATTGCTCCGTGTTGCTCCACTGCACCTCTTGTTTGTTTGTGTTTCCAGATATTTCGTTTTATATACTCTTTATCGGTACCATCTTAATCTCCAGATAATTAAAAAAGGAGAAAAAAAAGTAGTCTGATTCCAAATCAAATTATGCTATTCTTTGCTTTATTTTTAAGCGTATAAAGTTTGTATTCAGAATGAGTATCGTGCAACATATCATATGGAATAAATTAAATATTAAAAAAACTACTTTGCTTCATTTCAAACTTGAAAATAAGACGTCTTTGTGCCAATGAGATGTGAAATATAAAGTAAACACACAGACTATCGCCTCTAACCTTGATCTCCGTTGTGACTTAAATAAACTAATTAGGTGTGACCGGGGACTGTGTCAGTTAGAAGTGCATATGAAGTAAGATGCATTGGTATAAGGCCCTCTCTCAACATAAAACGTACCTGAAATCGCATCTAAGAACCTATTGAGTCACAAATAAAATTAATAAAGTAAAGATGATTTGTCTAAGGATTAGTGGATTCCCTCCAGGTGGACCGACGACTTAGGCGGACAGTAGAAAGTCGTTAGATGGGGAAGGCGGAGGACCGCTTATTGTGAAAGGCGTTGGGAAAGGTTTCTGTCTAACAGTAGTGTCTAACACATTTTTTTATCTTTTATTCTTAGCGAACGAAGTTGCGGGCAAAAGCTAGTTTTCTTATGAATTACAAACAGAGCCAACATAGGGGAATGAACTAAAAGAATATGTCCCATGAATATGCATTGAAAATTTATGATCGTAAGAAATAAATTCCCAAAACTTGACATTCACGCTCGCCGTTACCATAACATATAGTTTAATAGCCCAACATTTTAAAAATCTTAATAGCTTTAAAGAGTACCTTCGTGTGAAACAACAGGAGGCGCAAAAATTTCTAATCCAAATGATGTTTAACTAGAATTCATTTTTTATTTTTTGACATTGGCTTGATTAATTAATACAAGAGTTTATTAGTATGCACGTCATTATCACATTTTTTTAATTACATATAACTCGCTGCATTCGGCATCCTTTCTTGTGTAAAATTAAACATACTAAACGTCATACTTCTGTTTATAGCTTTCCTTTTCATCTTGCGTTAAACTCTAGAGAACGAGAGAGACAACGATATTTCGGTTGATTACAGCGTGAATATCTATTGACATCCATTCTATTCACATATTAACGCATCAATCCAACTCTTGCGTATTCTCACCCTACCAAAACTTTAATGTCAGTCACGCACAGTAAACAATCATACGTTAATCACTGTTCATATAATTTAAATTTAAAGAATATTAAGTTGTGTAAAAACATGGAATAGACGTGTTAATTAAGAATTAAAAGCAAAAAAAACGAAGTCGGCAAACTTGTTTTGTTCCGCGAAATATTGCATCTCCAATGTTTAAATAGTTGCTGCGAGCAGACTTTTTTTGTCTATCCAAAGTGCCACATGAGTATCGACTTTTTATTCAGTCTTTATTTCTTTGGTCTGTACTCGTGTTACTAGATACGTTTAAGAAAATCTTATAACCTCAACTTAATATAATTAAGAAGTAACCTTTAAAGGCTGTGACCAATTCTCTTTAGATTTTCTTATAATTTAACAAAATTTAAATTGTATATTAGCATAAAAAATAAAAGATAAACCAAGCTCAAACAATTTACATTTTAACAAGAATTTTTATTGTTTTTTAATATTTGTTTCTTTCGGTTTCATTGTTTTATTATGATAATTTATTTGTTAATTAATGTTGTATGTAGATCCTGACGCAAGGTAAGAAGTCTAAGATTTTTTTTTCAGAGTTATAAAAACTTGTATATTAAAATTAAAACTCTTTTTGAATTCAAGTTTTTATTTTTAGAGAAGGGGGAAACGAACGACTGGATCTCAAGGATGATCGTCGACGACCATGGACATCTGCAATACTACAAGAACCACATATGCTAGTTAATTGACGTAATTAAATCTATCCCGCTAATATTGTAAATACGAAATATGAAATGATGCACGATGGACCGATGACTTGGGGTAGGTTGCGGAAGTGCGCCACGGAAGATTGCGCAAGTGTTCCCGTGGCCCAGCCCAATGGCGGCGAGAAGGAACATAGTTGGGTTTTAGTGGGTATTCTGGCCGCTTCTCGGTCAGCGAGCCCCACATACTAAGAAGCGTAAAAGGATTTCCCAACGTTAAAAAAAAAAAGAAAAAAGGTTGCGGAAGTGCACTGGATGCGGGCGGCACAGGTCCGATCATCGTGGCAAACGATGGGAGAGGCCTATGTTCTTTATACACGAAAAGCAATATACACATTTCAGCCACAGTGTACTAAAACAAGTTTCAATATATCATGTTTATTAGTAAAAATAATTTATAACAATTACAAAATTAAAGAACACCTGTCTTAAGTAGTAATTTTGTCGTACAGTTTTCATCCCAAGTTTATAAAGATCGAGATGCAATTAAAGTTTATTTATCCTTGTTACCGTGTTTACTCAGAATACAGGAGTAATATTTGCTATTAAAATTTTGTAATGTATTTGATCCGTCCATCTATAGTAGTGTAAATTTGAAGGTTACGAACATGGGTCATAAAAAATATTTTTCAGCGCCTGCCATTATATTATTAGCAATACGCATAACTACGGATTAGCTGTTTGTCGTTGATAAGTAAACATGTTAACTATTCAATTGTAACTGTTTTAAACTAAGTAGGCAAATACAATCCTGTACACTTTAAATAACATTATGGAATCAATTGTCGGATACGCTTTTTTATCGATTACGCCTCTTAAATAAAATTAGCAATGATTCTCCTATACTTATTAAAATTAAATTTTGTACTTAGGAACTTTGAAAAAATTTAAAGACTGGGAGTTGTCGTAGGACATAACTATTACACTTAAACCTATAATTAACTAACCTACTTTATTCCGATTGAGATAAAAGATGAGTGGTATAGACCTAGGAACTGCTTCCTACTGCTTGCTGCTTCATACTGCTTCCTAGGCCTGCGCCCATATTTTATAATTAGGTCTATTGTATGATTATGTATTCATGTTTGACATTTTTTCAATTATTTTCGACTAAATGCTGTCGTATAACATGTTGTGACATCTACCCAGTACTAGGACTTGACACAAAAGTGAAACTAGACAATGATCGATTGTAACTCGGAAATGTTACTACACTCAAATATAAATTACGCTTTGGACCATGACACAGTAAAGATTACAATCGCGGAGCAGATAATGTATCTCGCTTACAAACATCTTTGGATAAAAGGCTTTTTCCAATATGCCATCAATCTATTGTAAAACAATTTATAATTCATTTTAAAAATCAATAAATCTAAAGGAACGTATTAGCTATGACACCGCTATTTTCTATCATCATCATCAGCTCACTATACGTCCCCACCGAGGGGCACCGAGAGCCTACCCTATTATTAGGGGTGATAGGCCATAGTCAAGCACGCTGGCCCAGTGCATGTTAGTCACACATATCTCTGTATTTCTTCACCGATATGTGTATGTTGCATCACGATGTTTTCCTTCACCGTAAGAGAGTCGGATAAAATACATATGCAATTCGAAATTGGAAAAACACATTGGTATCTGGCGGGGATCGAACTTGGACAGTGTCGAGTACGATCCTGTTCGGTCAAGAGCTTAACAATTGCGCCACCGACGCTTTGTTTTTTTCTATGTAATGAGAATGATTTGAATTTGGTGATATGCCATAATTTTAATTGGTAAGGCACATTTTACCTAATGACATAGCTAGACAAAACTCATCTTTAATACAATAAGACAGATAGATAGAGACTACAGATAATGCATTGTCAAGTCCAATGAAAACAGAACTGGTAATATAATACAAGAAAAAAAAACAAATATAAAACGATAGCATTATGAGTCACACTAGCTTTGAATTATATAAAATAGTAAATCTACAAAACAGAAACGTCATTAGTGAGAACAACATAAGAAAAGGCGTGGCTCTTGACCGTAATTATTAGTAATGGCGAAATGTTACACGCACCGTCCGTGACGCAAGAGAAGTTCAAAAAGTCGAAAGAAACGCAATGTAACGATGACATGCAGTTAGAGGTAGCCAAGAGTTCACCATACTTTGATTTTAAATGCTTTGCAATAACGATTGCAGCATACGACATTCTCAACATCTATGTAATTAAACCAACATTGATTTCGGAGCTCTTCTTCGAAATCAATGTTGAAAGAAACTTCGAGAAAAGAGAACTAATTTACAAACGGCATAATTCCATTTTGTTGTTTACACAAAAATTTATTTGTTACCTATTTATTGTATACCATTATCATTTTCAATCTATCAATAAAATCAATCTTTACATAAACTGTAATAAAATTAAATCACTTTTGTTTTTTTTGAATCGTTAAATCATAAACAAGCTTATTAATCTACGGTTGCTTTAACAACTGAAAACATATCTTGCTAAACAGAAAAACGTGCAAGCACTTTCAACTTGTCAAGTTATTATTGTCATTGTAGCAGATAATTGAGCCGTTCGAACAAGGCAACAGTGAATGAATCAGGATGCACACAAATTCGTCTGCCCAACTCAGAAACAATAGTGTGGAGCAACAATGCCTTGACTATTACGGTGTACATCTCAATTACACAATGTTTTGTTAGTATACGTATTAACATATACGTTTGTAGCTCATTGTATACAAGTGTAAATGATTCCTCATAACAGATCAATTTCAAGTCTTGCAAATTCGTTTCGAATGACAAATGTTCTTTCATTAAATTGTTTTCAATTACAAAATTGGTTTATTCTTACATTATACTCTGATAATGTTGGACAATTATAATTATTTTATTATGTATTTTGTCAATCATAAAACAACGATCGGTTGAATTCGCCCGCGCGCGCCCTTCCGCTACGCTGTGCGATTCGAAATTACTTCAAAGCTCGATGGCGCCGAAGTATTATACAAGCTAATAAGCTTAGCTTAGCTACTATAATAATAGTACTTTAAATATTGTCGTGTCTAATAAAGCAGTATACAAAAAAAACATTGGAACTCATGTAAACTAACTAAAATATTGCTTTGTCGCTTTTTATAGAAAAGCAAAAAATCTAGAACTTCCTTATTGGTATTGTAAAGTTAATGACTGTTCATTATCGTATCGAAAAGTCAAAGAAAATCATTCCTAGCTTGTCATTTTTTTAATACAAAAGAAAATATTGAGATGGTATACTTCGATTATAATAAAATTTCTCGCGTTACTTTAGACAAGTGTCTATCGTAAGCCACTAACGTAACACTCAATTACCTTTTCGTTTCGTTGTATTATCGGTCACACAAACAGGTACGTAGGTGTTCTAAAGGTGGTTCACGATAGGCATGCGTCGTCATTTGCAAGGCGCTTGTGTTATGTAACCGGAACCGTGTTATATCACTATGAAGTTGGATTGAACGTGTGCTCCTCGGTATTTCAACTATCAAGTATATGATCGTAATCTGCAAGCGAGCCACGCGCAAACACTTATCTTTATACGGATGAAAACCGAATCCAGTACAATCGCTTTCTCTCGAAAACAAACAGAACCATACAAATGCCTAAATTACTCTGTTTTACATCATCGCGTATTAACTAGTAAAATTTATGATCGTATAGTAATAAAGTAATAAACTCTCCAGTAAAATTAAAACTTGAAGAGCGTGAATGAATTTAAAAAAATGTATTTTATGAATTCATCTTTTTAATAGAAGGCAACAAATTCTAAGGAAAACGGGAAACTGTTCACACACCCGACTTTTCAAACGTTAACGGTATATCTGATCCTATGCCACCACCCATATAGCGCATAAGCCAGCCCGGCCATTCTCGTAGTAGAAAAAAAAAACAAGAATTAAATAATAAAATTTATAAGCATAGCTAAAATGCAAAAGGTATTTTAGGTGATTTGCACGTAACATGGCGACGGCTTGATGCATTTGTAAACAGAGTTTACATAACTGTGAGCATCGTGAGTGCAGTGCTTGCGGGTCATGTTGTGATACATAAATTATATGGTGTTACGTCACAAGACGTGACTACGACCCAGTCCTTTACGCGACTGTCTTAATTAAGATCAATGCAACTTTCGGTTTCACCCATCATTGCTGGGACATTTGCTGCAAAAGCTATAACTCTTAGTATCGGCTGATAGTCAACCTACAGGAGAAGATTCTCAACTCGACTGTACATTCAGTGTAAAAATTACTAATTATTTAACTTGGTACTAGGTTCCGCGCACAATGAAGATCTATAATAAAACTTTATTTTAATAATAATAGACTCGGATTGTGGCGATCAAATATGTGTCAGTCCAAAGTTCATTCGCAAAATTGTAAAAATACAATTTCTAACCATTCTCACTATATTTAATCTTGCGACAGCCACTGGGTCACGGTATTAGTGAAATGGCGGATTCGACCTGTGACATTATATTAACCGCACGTGACTAAACCATTAAAATATTGGAGCTTTTATTACTTTTAGAAACACCACAACGCACATAAGGAAATTTCATGCAAAATTTATTATACTTTTCGTAATAAATACAGTAACATCGCTTTAAACTTGTCTTAGCAGTATTGCTAATTTCTCGAGTAATAAAACTACGATAGAAAATGTAATATTTGTAAAGACGCGAAGTTTTACTAAAAGGATATTGAGCTGAAATAATTCAGCAGATCGGACCAAGGGATAGACCCCCTACTTCAAATGAACAAACCCTGTGTATAAAATGAAGATTTATAATTGACAATTACGAAATATAGTGTCTATCATATTAAATTAGATTTCACAGTTCATAATGGTCGACCGCCTACCGCTTTCACGCAGTGCAGACACACTGAATATTATAATGGAGATTTCATTCAAGTCGTATTCACACAATTTCACCACAGCGGGCGACGAACTATAAAGGTGTACTCGTCGACATAAGTTAATTCACTCTAACGATGCATCTTCTTGTAATCTCTTGCTTGTTATAAAAAAAAAAACAACTTTCACTTACATTGTAGATCATTAAGGCGTCGGAACATTATGCGTAAAATGCGTAACCACTTAGATAAAGAGACGTGGGAGTTAAATAACTTTGAATGTTATGCAATATTTTAATCTTAAGACGAGACAAAGAAAGAAAAATATGGGCACTCTTCTAACGGCGCTTCGTAAATTTGGCACAGCATTTGCTCAATAACATTAATGGCCTATAAATATATACGACTATTCGGACCAGACAAATCTTATGTAATGTTAGATTCGAACACAATGATAACCTTACAAACACGTCTATTTTCACATTCCAAACGATAGTTCATTATCATAAATTGGCAGTTCGTGCGCGACGTCGCACGTATCGATTTCAAATAAAAAAAAAAACAAAGCCGAATATCATAGTATTTCATATTTTTCTACGATTTCTCAAATCGGATTAAAACGCAAATTTACATTTAACAATTGTGTTGACAATTACACCTCACATAGGTGATTTAATCACATAGGTTTATTCTAGCTGGTCCCAGCGTCTTGCGTCACCTGACTTGACCTCTCGCCTCGCATCGCTTCCGCACTTATACATCCCGACTTAAGCTAACGTAAGATTTCCTGTAAATTTTCAACACAATCATACATATAATTCCTGCATATCACACGATAAGTTATTACGTTTTTAAAATACAAGTTAGAACAACAACGATGTCATAAGAATCTGGTCAATTCTGGTTACTACGGGACACAACGGAGCTTTTGACTTAAAAGTTACATAAATAGATTTTTCCACAGCTTTTGAAAAGTGAATTGTTAATTTACGTTCAACTTCTATGGTATACACAAATTAGAGTAGATTTAAATAACGTTGGGTATATTTTTTTTATTTTTGAATAGTTCCGATGCAGATCTGCTTACTGTTATTTCTGAAGTATCTCAAGGATGTTATTTAGGTCTAGCCCTCACGTTTCTACGGGTTCCGTCTCTAACTCTATTCGTTTAATAAAAATAATGGACATTACTGTTTACTTTAAAGGCTGTAAATCTCTGTAAAAATTCTTCAGTGGGTTAAAATCTAATTTATTTTGAATTTGCTTTCGTAACATCTAAGCAATACATTTAATTCTAAGGAAACGACAGAGATTTAATAACATTGTAGTTGCAGCTAAAAATCTTTGAAAAGTTCCAATTGCTTAACAACCTTCTAAGTGTAAAAGACAAAAGGATTTTTTTAAGCTAAATTAGACCAAACTATTCCAAATTACGGGTGTGATTTCAATGCAATTTTAAGACAATGAAGCAAGGTAATTCTTTGGCTTCCTGCGTTTTTAATGGACAATCATTTCCTCCTCAACCGGACAGTTAATATTTAAATTCCGTCGATCAAAACTTATATTTAATGATTGCATTGTTCTCTACATTTATTACCTTATCATATTGTATTTAAAATGTTTATAGTATTAAAATAAAATTAACACCCATGTTTAAATATTTCTATGATTATACACTGTACGTTAGTATCTAATTAAGCCATAATATATTAAAATTATAATTTTAATTATGTTTGTTGGCACAGTTGTAAGAGATTTCGTTAGCGTTGATTTTGTACGACAAATCTGTACTAAGGGACTGCTTGAATAACGTTTAATTGACTCTAAAATGTGACAGTAGTTACTTACTATAAAGCCCACAACACACATTCAGTTTTAACGTATGTAGAAGTACGTATTTATGCAAACTCAATTGCAAAATGTAGAAATAACAAGAAATTTCAAATTAATTGTTCGGTTTAAAAGAGAAAGTTACACTGTATGACGCTCTGCAGTGATAATGATCAAGCATTGACGCTTCTAGGTTTCTATTTAAGCGCTAAACGTGGTATTAATATTTATGCAATGTAAATAAACACGCCGATGAGACAGCAGTCTCAATAGTTACGCAAGGACCTAGAAATTTTTTGTTAGCTTTATTAAATAGCGTGACCTCTAAGTTGTGTTGCTTATTATTTGTTTAATATAACCCTGAATAATTACATTAATATGTTTTAATTTTAATTATTATGTGCACGAGAATTAAGAAGTAATTAGCCTTTATTAAACAATAAAGTAGGAACAAACTGCTTATTATAATATTGTTCAAAGCCAGTAATAATTCATCCTTTAGTGTGTGTTTTGACTGATAGATTGTTTATCATCATTGAACCAGTTACAGTTGACATCTTAAAAAGTGCATTAGATGGTATTGAAAAGTTTTTTACTGTATTTTATATTGTGTTAAAGTTCATCTACTAAAGATGGATATGATTAAGAAATTAATTGGCAAAATAGTATAATTAAAAATCATGAAAGAAAACAAACGAATAGGTGAATCTGCTCAATTTAGATTACAAAGATATTAATGTGATTTGAATATATAATACATACTGTGGATGGCATTGGGAAATGCCTATGTCCAACCTTGGGCGGACAATGGCTGTTGATGATGATGATGGTAAATGCTTAAAGTTATAAGTAAAAAATAGACAAACATTTTTTTAACACGTGTATTTTTTATAATTTTAAAAAGTCATCGATAAGAAAATCTATAAATGTAAAACGAAAAATTGTACTACACCTCTGTACCTTGAAGTTCACTATGTTTCGATAAATCATTAGTTTATAAATTAAAACAATAAACAAAAACAATAATATTTGGTAACTCAAACTTTACAAGCCTCTATTCGGTCCATACATTGTACATTGTGTTTAGATTTAATCGAAAAATATTGTTCTACCTTCTTCATTTGACTGATTAACATTTTCGTGTTTAAATTTTTTTCAATAACATACGAGAAGGTGCTTATAATGGATGTCCAAACGCAACTTTAATATTTTACAAAAAAATGTGAAATACTAAATGTGTTAAAGGCTTTAAAATTGATTTGTTTTTAAAAAACTATGTGATTTCCTTATTATGCTGTCCTTCTGTAATGTTATTTATATCCCATCAAAACTTTTAACCATGAAGAAAATATCACAAATGTCGAAAACTTTTGGGCAACGGTTTCTGGACTTTCGAAAAATATCGTGCTTCCCTTAATAATAATTAATAACACTTAGTAAAATAAAGTCGTCTTTCAATAGACCTATACAATGGTAACTTTGCTTTGTTAACTTCCGAGACGTACGTGGTACCAAATACATTTTATCAAAAAATAAAATATTCGTTAAGCAAAATATAGAATTCGTTTTCAGGTACGCCATTTATTACGGTCATAGGCTTACGGACCCGCACCACTTCCATTAATGTGTATATATTTACAAAAATTAACTGTTTGAAGTCTTGTGGTAATGATTAATTATTTATCAAAATGACTAAGTTGTAAAAAAATATTTCTATATGTACAATATGTTGTCATGGCTCCTTATTGACGTTAATCCCATCCGTGGTGTTCGTGATGAACTGGCACCCAAACTTTCTCCCACACCGGCTTCCAAACCTTCTTCCAAGCTGGCACTTCAATCGTCTTCCATACAGGCACCTGGATTTGCTTCCACTTCTCTACCCAGATTTTCTTTTGTACGGGCACCCAGATTTCTTTCTTGATTGTCTTCCAAACTTGTACTTTCTCTTCAACCCAGTCTTGTTTTTTCTCTGTTACCCAAGCCTGTTTCTTTTCAGTTCTCCAAACCTGCTTCCACTCCTCTTTCCATTCCAACTTTTTCTCAGTTACCCATTCTTGCTTCTGCACAGTCTTCCAAACTTTCTTCCATATTGGCTTCCAGATCATTTTCTTTCTCCACAAGTCGTGGCTTGTATATTCCCAGCCATGGTTATCCTTACCTAAGAATTTCTCACCGGGAATACCTTCTTTAACCCAGTCTGGAACGTAAGATTGTTTCCACTCAGGCACTTGAACATCTTTCGTAATTGGCACTTGTATTTCTTTCCATACAGGTTTCCACACCTTTTTCGAATCTGGAACCTGAACTTCCTTCCATATGGGCACTTGAACTTCTTTCCAAATAGGCTTTTGAACTACTTTCCAATCTGGAACTTGTTCTTCTTTCCATTGTTGAACTTGTTCCGTCTTCCATGCTGGTACCTTTTCCTTCTTCCATTCTGTTTTCCAAATAAGTTTCTTTTCAGTTTTCCATATTTGTTTCCAGTCTTCTTTCCAGACGAGTTTCTTCTTCCAAACTCCTTCAGGCTCCGAATGCCATCCACCCGGTGAGCGTTTGTCCCTGGCGGCTTCGGGGTCGTTGGCGACGTCCTTCACAGGCACGGCTAGACAGGCCGCGAGTGCGAGCACCAACCATAACTGAAAGGTAAACTATTATTTAGAACTTTAAAACGACTAATTGTAACACATTGCATAACAAATTTAAAATTCTATAGACTTGGAAATACCGCATGTTTATGTGTATCATCATATTAAAATACATATCTTGACTAATACTTTTAAATTTTAAAATCGATTGCAAGTGCAAGGTTTGATGCAGTAAAAAAATGATTGTTAAAAATTGTTTCGACGAACTGTTTCTTTTAAAAAAAAATAGATTAATGCCGAAATTCGTAATGTTTGTTTAGCAATTACAATACGCATCTGTACGTTTTATGTTTTAACAAATCCTGAACAAAACACTTCTCGAATCTAAATCCCTTTGCAACGGAGATATTGGATTTTAAATGATTAAGTTCATTTGACATAGATTTATTCTAATTGCATCAACATTTTGATAATGTAACTATAACATTTAATAAAATAAAAATTGGAGATTAAATTAAACACCTAAAAATAATATAGAACTCTCTTAAGATTTTCTCACACACGAAAGCGCTCATAAAACTACCCTGTTGGTAAGTTTTTACCAACAAAAAGCTTATGGTATATACAAGAAGAACGGCGTATTCAAATATTGAGTTGCGCCCGTAACATGATTATTAGTATGTAACACATACGATATAGCGAAACCGTAACATTGGGAAAAGCCTATGTCCAGCGGTGGGCAGACAAGGGCTGATGATGATTATGAAACCGTAACTTGTGTAAATGTAAATGTTATAAATCAAATTAAATTAAAACTGTCCTAATTTGTTATGTTTTTTAATTACCCTTATTAAACCTAACGAAACACATTTTTTTTAATGAGGAGTATTTTAACGTTCTCGATAACAAATATAATAACAATTTTAACGTTAGAAACCGCAATAAAAGTTTAATAAAATTAACATGGAAACGACACATAAAGTTTTTTGTATCGTGTTATAGAGACAGGTAACATAAACCCAATAAGAACCTGTCTTTTTATTCTGTATTTTTTAAGATCGCTACATAATTATTTTTGTTTTTTTTTTCAAGTAATACTTTGTTTAATACACTTGCACTCCAATTGATTATTTAATCGTAAAGTCCTAATACTAAATAATTTTAATTTTAACATCACTAGAGATAGAATTTTTAAATAAATATTTTAAAAAAATCACTATATATCGATATGTAAAATAACACAACACTTCACTATGCACCCACCGTGATCGCTAGCGTCCTCATTTTGTTACCGAGGTGACCGCCGTCGCGACTGCCTCCAGTCGGCGCGAGCTTGTGTATTTATCAAACAGCCCCTCTCTAGTACACCCGAGGTTCAACTCCTGCGCAGGATCGTGACGTCTTCTCGAACGTGTCCGCAGATGAACGGTCAATGTTCGTACTTGACGTTTAATCGCTTGTTTACAAAATCAATGAACTTTTAAAATTAAAATTGAATAAGCGACCGGTCTGATTGTTAATTTAGATCAGAACATTGTTACGGGATTAAAAATAAATTAAAATGATTTGGACGTGACAACCGTTATTTCGTGTTGATGTGTGTATTGATGTTACTAATAATTTAGAGTAGAGGTAATAGATATTATTAAATAATTAATTATACATCTTCGCATAAACTTCTTATGTTGTGATCTCATTGGAGTTTTAAATTTTACTTAGTTTTTGTTATTACATTTTGAACCCAACATAAACGATTATCATGTTGGTGATAATAAAATATAGCTTTCGTTACAATGTACAATGCTATCTAAATTCCTAGCCAGGCTTTACTATGGGGAATCAAAATTGCCTTTGTCATATTCAGATTTTAAATGGCTTATTTCTATAACCCACTTCTAATATTAGGTCAAGTTCGCACGTCCACATAGAAGCACCATGCATTGAATACCTGTGTCACATATTTCGTTCAATTTATTCATAGTAAGAAATCTTACGCAAGGGACCACTGTAGTTAGACATTACTCCGGTGGGCGCTGACTTACAATTGCGAGGATTTACAATATAAACAGATTTTTATTAATCTAACTAAGCTCTAAGCTTGTGCTAGGATGTGGCTTATAAAAATAGTCCGGTGGGTGGGATTCGATCCTTCGACCACGTGGTCAGAAAACCGTACCCGTAATCATTGAGCTATTGGCGTTTCAATGTATACGGACATGTAATTTTTGTAAGTACAGCGAGCTTCACACGGTGGATTGTTGATTTCTGAATGGAAATCGACGGAGAATAAAAATGGACGGACGTACTTAGTTCTTAAAGTCAGTCGGTCACTAAAAATGTCAATTGGCCAACCACATCTATAGAGTCAGTTGTGTCGTTAATGAAAATCTTGGAATGTGTGTTACAGAGTGACCAGAACTGTGTCGCCCGCGCTCACGTTGGTCCTTACATTGTTAAAAGCATTGCAGATATATGGGATTGCGGGTAACAAACTAAACCATTTCATTGTTACCTCCTTAAATGTACTAATTCGAGTTTAAATGTAAGTTTAATACCACGGCTCTCCATAAAATTTGGTACAGATTTAGAACACAACCCGTAACCACACACAGATCACTATTTATTTTTTTAATTACGCGCGGACGGAGTCGCGGGCGACAGCTAGTATTAGTATGTTCTCTTACCCCAGAACACCACCGTTCGACAATTGTAATAATGCATAAATATTTTCATCTCTTACATTTTCTTTGAAATAAATAAGGACAGCAATATGTCATTGCCGTCGAAACCATATAAACCGACGCAGGCGGCATAGTTAAGCTTCCTCTAACACAGGTAGTTACGTGGATGAAATTATCAAATTATATGTGCAAAATTAATTAACATTTAAGAACACGGAAAAGATTATTTGCTTGTATTTTCTACTCACAATTTCGTACAAATAATATAACAAAAATTACACGGACTATTCCAATTATGCAATCATATTCAAATTAACCCGCCAATAACAATTTCTAGACCAAAGAATAGCAATTATGTTGACGCAATCGCGATTAGTTACGATATTTTACGTATATTATGAAATCAAATGAAATTGTGTTAGTAGTATTCGCGATCCGTTCGGAAAACAAACAATCGAAGCCTTTCAGCAGCTTTTATTGTTCTTGCAAGACAAACTATGCAGCTGACCAAAACTTTAGCCAGTAACCTTGCAAAAATGGGACAGTCGATTTGTTATTTTTTTTTTCATAAATTAACAATAACACAGTCACCATTGTAAAGAGGATTACTCAAAATTTTCATTAAAACTAAATATATCAACGATATATCAATTAAAACTGTTTATTATCTACATTGTATGCTAAACTCTAGAGTAAAGATGGAACAGTGCGCGGTCGTCTAACCTGAGACCGCAAGGTCAGTGCTTCGAATTCGAATGCCTGTAACGATGAATTTGCATATTTTAAAATTTAAAACCGTTTTGTGACAATTACTATATTTCATAATTTGGCATTGATGGTTTACTTAAAGGACCACAACACCTATCGTGAATTCTAAAATCAAACAATTACTATGAATTTCTGTTGTCAATACAAAAAAATAAAGTATTTGTTTTAACAATTACTTAAACAACTTTTTAACCTTCTTTTTAAGAACTTGTATCAAAATTTTAAGGCCATTTATAAAGAATTTAGACTATAGATATTAAAATATAACAGAGTGGAAGTTATGAGCAACATCCTTTAAATATTTTAAACGTAATCGCTATCTGTCGTCTAATAGTTAAAAGCACGTAATATTTCATCGTATCTAACGGAACTGTACCAGTGCTACATCTTTTTGAGAGTAAGGTTAGGGTAATACCGTCCCGTCTATTTCAATGTCATCATCATTGTCAGTCTTTGTATGCCCGCTGCTGGACATAGGACTTCCCAATACATCCCACAGTACTCAGGTCTCCGCCTTCTGCATCTATTTCAATATGTACGTGTTAAATGTCTTTGTATTAAGACATACTTCTTTCGCTTTCCACACAAAGCTACGCCCACGCACCGATCGTTTACGGATTTTATAGATGGTTCAACGTCACTAAATCACCATGTATTATCGGTTGTTTATTGTTCATTAAATAACACATTATACAGCTATAAAGTTAATTCTATCCCAGATATTTACAACAAAGCAAATATCACATTCAATGAAACCAGTTTACCTAAATCTGTCACCGGCAAATAGTGTCCGCTGCCCGTTTATAATTTGGCCTTACCAATCGAAAAACTTCGCACCTCGCATACTGAACGATTTCATTACTATTTTATTTCAGACAATTTATAAATGTGATTTTTTTATAGATGGGTACGGTATCATTAGTTATACTTAACAAGGTGACTTATAAATTACCATCAAAGTAAGTGCCACCTTTACAAACTGTAGAAGTATTATTAAAATAAAACACATCAATATAAAATAGAATTCATTTGATGTACAGTTTGCGGACGCTTTTAAAATTTGTCAGGATAAGTTACAAACGGGCAGGATATACGAGTTGCCGGTAACATCAAAGTTACATAAGTTAGTGGTGCCCGCCTCACTTGGCCCACTGGCGCTCATTGTTATTTATGTAGCGCATACTTAACAAAGTTTGCCACAACTAAACCTGTAAATGGTTTGTTACTTGCACCCGTTTGTAGCCGTTATGATTGTCAATGAGCGCCGACATAGTTTTATTAGAAACTATTCTTTCCTTTTAGATAATATTCAAATTTTAAACTAGCAAGCAAAGAAAAACTATATGTAGACTTACAGATATATTTTTACAAGTAAATTAAACATTTTCTACATCATACTTGATAACAATATGATATATCATAATATGGTGAATCAATACGTATATGCCTTCTTTAAAATTATAGTTACTAAAACCTTATATTATTGATAATTCGAATAATTTCACCGTTTTCATATAATCGATTAGAATCAAATTTTTCTAATGAATTACTACCATATGTCACAAGTCACACTTACTATAATACTATACGGGTTGGCTATTGCATTCTAATGTTAATAGACACTTGATATGAAAAACTTTTAATATTTACAATTTTCTGAAGTTAAGAGTACACAGAAGTAAAGTCTACTGGGATTCAAATCCTTGGTCAAATTCTAATAAGAATTAATTGTGTAACAGTTATATGTTACTTGCGAGTCGTCACCGTACGTCAATGTGTCCTTGACGCCTTGACATTGAGCGGGGAAGGTCATTTCTCCAATTGCGCATTACATGCATAAACGTTAACATGACAAGAATAACAATAACTCTCATAAGTTGTTACTTAATTTTCGATCTTTTTCGTCATTAATAATTGGCTTATTAATTAGATTAACTGATGCTGGATATTAAAATTTCAAAGTTTGCTTTTTTTATAGATTGGAAAAATACTCTCCCATAATAACTAGATATTTTGTTACTTCTTATCAAATAATAATGGATGTCTATAGCTTGTCGTATTAATTTGTCGATTTAGTAAATTATTTTTTCCTACTTTATGTCCAAAAGTTACCACAAATATACTTGTAACACATTTAAATAAATTATTCATGATATGCTTATGGCTACACGAACGCGATTCTATCGTCATCTTTCTCGGCTGATTAAGATACTGACAGCTATTGTGGTCAGTTTGCGAAATCGAATCGACTGGCGCCACCGGGGTTTTGTCTAACGCCACGTAGATATTAAGATTTTAATAAAGGAATACTTTTCAATTTAAAATTGGTTCATGTACTTACAAATAATAAAAAAAACTTAAATATGAAAGAACGCATTGATAAATAGTTGGGATTAAATCTGGACGTGTAGATAACGGTCCGGTCCGGGCTTAATGCCACCGACTCTTAACAGCGATTTGATTCCAGCAAATTTAACTGGAGAAGGTCTCGGTAGGGCGAAGACTAAGCCAGATTCAAGAAACCAAACTGGAAGGTTCGAGCCGAAGTCCCGTCTAGGTAATCTATTCAACATTTTAACTCAATTGCAGTAATTGCTATGAAAATTGTCCACGAATTGACCTGGTGAGGTACACGCTTTTATCTAGAATGTGTGATGAGGTCGTAGGCCGTTGATTAGTGAAAGTGGTTGCGTGGTTCACACCGCACTTCCCTGATGCAATAAATGTGTTTCTTCACGTACTAACAGACTGACATACGTACAAAGTAATTCCATCGCTCACTTTTTACCTCCACACTTATTATACCCCACGTCGTAAATTACTATAGTTCAATAGGTTTCGCACAAAGACTTTTTGATAGCAAAAACATGTCATAAAATTGCGTACAAACGAAATTATCACAATCGTTACTCGTAAACAAGATATAGATTATGACACGTTGCTGCTGCCGAAAATATAAAAAAAGATACTGCGCTGTAGGTGTGTCTGTAGTTAAAACCCACGCTCACTAATTACAAATAACCATTAGAAAAATATGAAAACTACTACTAATAACCCATCAATCTATGAATAGTATTTTTGAATATTTAAACGGAGGTCATAGTAATTGGCTTATGCGTGTTGGTAACCGCAACAAATCTTGTAATCATTTACGAACGTTGCCGCCAATCACTAGAACTTTTCCGATACATTGCGTTTACGATTGCGATATAATATCATAGGTGACTTTATTAAATCATTATAATCTACAAATATAGAACAGAACGTCTTTACGAAATGTTACTTAAAGTTTGACTAAAGAAAAATAAACATAGGGGTAGGAATTGGAAAATTGGTACGTAATTATCTAGATACTAAACCTTCCACGGCGGTGAGCGTACAAGGTATGTACATTTACCCATATTCTAGTGCATAGACATGTCTGCCAAATTAGGTGATAGTCCGATTTGCGCAAGACCAGCGCACAAAGTACTACCTGTATGCAAGATATTCTTAAGTAAATACGACAGTGAATACCTTCTTGGAACGTCGCGTGAGAACTTCTAAGTACATTTAAGTGTAACTTAACTGTTTCGTAACCTTAACGTAAGCAGTCCACGTGTGTTAGGTTTTGTGAGCACGGATGTTCAATTATCGTGCGCAGGAGTGCACTGCAAGCCACACCAGTTACCTCACAGTTACACCTCTGTACACTTGTCCTCATTTTAATTAGACAGGTAGAGAAATATATGAACTATACTTTATTTATGTAGAGTTTTATATATTTGTGAATAAATAAACAAAAATGAAAATGATATGTTTGGCTTACATCATACATAATTATTGTTATGGAATCCCTTGAGTAGGGGGAAGAAAAAAATACCACTTATTTTATTATAATTTGAGACAGTAAACTATATATGAAACATTCTTAGACACGGTAACTATCATGGAGTTCATAAACGGTTGCACCTCAAGATGCTTTAACTGTTTTAAAAAACATTCGAATTCTTATCGAAAATGTCTAAGAAGGTTCAAAAAATCTTTTGTGTCTTTTAAAATCATGAAAATGGCTAGTCATATTTAAATCTGTTAAAATAATGTGTGTTTTTTTTTTAGTCAAACCATTAGCTAAGTAAGTTAAATAAGTTTAATATTGTAATTCTATAAATGCATTGATTTTAACATAATTTTATTGAACTTTGAAGAAGGTTGTCGGTTGCGCAAACATGTTCAGATTGCATTGACGATCTGCATCTGCATTTTAGTCTCGTATATTAAACTGTGTTTATAATATTTCCCAATAATTAATTACGGAATGCATTCTAACAAAATTTATAATAAATTTTAAATAATTTATGCAATTGTCAAAGAGTTATGTATATGGCTTGCGAAACATCATTTATAAATATGAACATCTTTAAATTTTATGATAATATAAATTATATATGAATGTAATTATATATTAATATGTAATTATATATTTATATTACATCAACGAAATATGAACAAATTATGTAACAATGTTAATTTGGTGTCGGAGGAAAAGTTAATTGAGTCAAATTTGACGAACTATACCCACACACCGTGAATTCAATTCGTCAGAAAATACCCTATGCAAAATTTTACATCAAGTTCTTTACTACTAAAACCTTTACTAATAATTATTTAAGTAATATTACAAATGTCTGTCTAACAACCGAACTTAATAACTGTTCTCGGTCTATGTTTTCTTTTTTTTTAATTAATTCGATCTGATCCGAACCAATTATGGTATAATAGTGTGTAGTATTATATTGTAAGATCCGGGATGAGGTCCGCATTGCTCAATAACTTCCAGTACCCGAGACCTTCGTAGTATGTTAACCCTTATACGCTAAGTGACATTGGCATAAAACGAAAATAGTGTAAAATTGTGTATTACGTAACGTATTTCACTATACAGTATGATAATTAAATGCAAATAAATAACGGCTTCAAACAGTATTTAAGTTGATTATTTCTTTGATAAAAGCTCCAACTGGTAATTTGTTTTGATGATCAAGAAGGTGTATTTGGAACTGATAAGCCATTTTTTTTATGAATATTAAACTAACGCTTGACTACGGTCTCACCCGATGCCAAGGGATGATGTGGTCGAAATATTATCGGTGCTAGTTTAGTAAGTGTCTATTCACTCTTCTCTTGAAGGCCCCCAAATCGTACTTATATGAAGAAGGAATACGGAATTCTGTTAATGGATGGTACACGAATATTTATAACTCCAATGAAATTATATCTTTATCTGATGTCGATCTAGGGTTACCCATTGGTTGATTTCACGGGAACCTAATGCGTCTAGGTTAGGTCATTACAGTTATTTGTATATATTTTTTAAACTTAATTGCTTTTACAATCGTGTTCATCGATTTTCTTTCAATTATTATCTATTAACTTTTGATTCGGAGTTGAGTAATTTTTACATATTTCGTTTGGTATAAATAAATAATTACATGTATGCATAATCTATGTGTTCATAAAATTTAAAAGAGACGTCCATATTTATAACTGTGTTTTCGCAAGATTTTTGTGAAATAAAATTCACTAAAACTCAATTATATGTATGATTTAATGTTTGTTGTCAGTTTTGCAATAGAGCGCTGTCAAGTTTTAATTTTAAGAAATATTTACCGTAACGATATTTTACGGATGTTTAATAATTTAATACCGTGTTTTATTTCATTTTAATGTATTATTTAATACTGGGTTACATGTTTTAGTCAAGAAATTAATGTATTTTTTTTAAAATTGCGCGGAACAAATCTTTAAAGGTCGTTACAATTAACAATAAAACAGTAGAAAATTACACTTTACTTAACAGCTGTGTAATGACTATGAAATCTAAAAGTCGACGTAATTTCACTCAAACATATTTGCAAGAGAAAAGGAAACGTGCATTGATAAATTTAAACAAAAAATATATTGGTTTTAAAATGTATTTGCAGAAAACAACGCCGGAAACAAAAGATGGCGAGCGTATAAATTTTATTTATTTCGAGTAAACTTTTAACTCTCTCGTTCGTGTTTATTTTATCTGTAAATTTGTATAAAAAAAATTACGGCGACAATAAAGCCAGAAATGAAATGCTTTGATGTATATTTATTTGTGTTTCACAATTCGCGTTTGTGTACACAATTTCGTATGTGAACTTTTCGAGACACGTTTCTCACTGTTCAGCGAAAAACATTTTAATTAGACGCAGTGCTAAGAAGCGAATACGCTACGCATCTTCTATGTAATCACTATTTTAAATCTCTTTAACCATAAATAATAGAAATGAAACTGTAACATGTATGGACAAACATTAAAATGTGTCGAAAACATATATTAATGATATGAATTAATTAGAATTATATATTTGGCAGATTATATCATTTGCTTTGTCAAATTACTAACACTTTCGTGAGATACTTCACTATACTACTTATAATAACGTCTTTACTTACTTTGTAGTTCTGTCCAGGTACCGACTAGTTTCGGACCCGGCGGGGGTCGTTCATAAGGGGGATAAACTAGTCGGTACCTATAGCGATACGTGAGTTAAGCCGTTATTATAAGTAGTATTAACTTTGTTATTAACAGAACAGGATCAGAAGTAAGTAAGTAATATATTAATGTTTAATCCAAAGATAAGTGCCATTCGTCCAAATTACTTTTTACTGCCGTTATTCGAAATAAAACTGAATCGCTTGATCCCTTTCGCCGTTTAAAATTTGAGTAGATATTAAAGAACGTAACTAAGCAATAGTTTAGCTTTGGTTAAATACATACAGCCTACTTCTTTGTAAGTGCCGTGACGTGTTGACATGTATACTTGACCAACTATTCTTTGCATCGATCTTCGTCACTTGCTCACCTTATTGCTGTAGTGCTGACTAATGTTGTTGCGAAAATATCACTGGAAAGAACTCGGTTAAACTGACGAACGACATTGAGTATAGGAACTGGTCAGAATTATTTAAATCTAACCCAACAGTCATGCCTAGGAATACTAAAGTCATATTAAACTCAACTTTCTAAATAGAAATTATTTATAATAAAATCAATAACAAGCAAAAAGTATAATTAAATCTGAAAAATACATTGCACACAACATTCTCAGACGTCCTTAAAACTATTCCAGAATTGTCTATGTAACATAAATATTATAATATAATAACCTAGACAAAAAGGGGTATACGGTCGTTGAAAAAAAAACCTTAACATGGTTATTTAAAATACAAAATGACGTTAAGAAAATGAGCTTTGGATTTGACGTCAAACTTTTATAAAACACTGATTATATAAGTTATAATTCGATGGATAAAAAATTGAAAGGTTTAAATATTTTTGTAACACAATAAAATTGTCTAGTCCATTGAACGCCTGATGTAGAAACGTGTTATCGCCTGTAGGTCACATGAGCCTACTGCTTCCCGTTCAAGATTGGAAAGCATAACAAAGCTAACGTCCAATGGATCATCCGGACAATTAATGGTACAACATACGTTATGTACGCGACCTCCGTATAAAATGTGAGAGTAAATCCGTCGCAAAGTGATGTAAGACTATTATTCTAACGATTTCACTGCATAACTTTTAACTGAACTCAGTTACATCTATATATGTTCACATATTTAATACCAGTCACAAATCCTACCGACAGAGGATCTTTCCTAATAATTCTTTAACTCATAGATTCCCAAACTGCGCCCTGATAATTGGGCTTTAATGAAACCCTTTGAATTCACGCAGCGACAATTTTTTTAACTAGAGTAACCAGTTTTAAGAAGGTATATTTAGAAATATAAGCACATATTTCTTATAAGCAATTAACAAAAAGTACTATATCTCAAATCCATCCATTCAATAGCAAGATACTCTACCTACGTACAACTACGTTTAGGAAGCTCTGCCTTAGTCTCTATTTAAATAGACATGACAAACACAAATGCAATTAAACGCGAAAGAATTCACGGCCTTCAACTGTTTGTAATATGACCGTCCTCCCTCGCCGACGGACGCCGACTGTTTAGTATGCCACAATGGTAAATAATTAAGTAAGACAGGACTCATCACGTATTCTACTTGAATAAGGATTAAACAGTGTTGATTGTATATCGTTAGGACATTTCTTTCAACTATTACGATATTAAACATGAAAATATTTACTCAGTGATGTGCGATCACGTGTTGTAAACATGTAACACGCAATGGACCAGCGTTGACTATGGCATAATCACCCCTTCATAATAGGGTAGGCACCGAGCCTCTCAGTGGTGACGTATAGTGAGTTGATGATGATGAAATATATTCGACTACCTTGGACATATATCTATACTAGAACTACTGATAATAAGGCAAAAAATGTTATGTATTTTTGTAATTGTAATGTTAAAGATAATGCAGGTATCTATGGCACTGAACAACAATAACGACCTTGAAAAACAGAGATTTACTCGTTTAAAAGTCTTATGAAAAATATAATGTATAAGAACAAATTACATTAAGTCTAAATATGTATATTATATTAGGAATCCGGTCGATGTCAGTGCCATCTCTAGTATTGTTTTACAAACGTTTATATAAGAAGACAGGCCAAGGTGTCAGTTTTTTACCGCAATAAAATGTTTAAATTTTGAATCAGTGTTTTGTTACGATTTTATACTTTAAGCCAAAGGGTTAAGGTCCATACGTCTCACTAAACATTGTTTATTTAACAATTAATAGTATGTTTAGTATGTATACAAACAAACACGGCGTTAGTGGTTAATATTGAATGTTTGTTAAGCTACTGCTTACACATTGGCTATATATATATAGCGACCTCTACTCAGCTAAAAGAAATAACTTGTGATAGGGTTTCGAAGGCTATTTACAATAGAAATGGAGGGCTATTTGTGTCATGCTTAAATCACACAGGTTATTAATTTTGATTAGTTATTATTAATTACATTGAAAATTATTTAACACATAAGTAAATAGCAAAATGACTAAACAAAATATACAATACACTTTTTGAAAGTTTTGTTTTTTTAATTCGTGTTTTTGTTTTCCGCGCCATCTATTGAACACAGAGGTAACATGACAAATCAAAACATCAACATCAATCCTGTCAAAGATTTAATGCTTTACTAATTACCCACTAGATGGCATACAAGCAAAATAAAAGTAATCTTTTAAGTTATTAGAATTTTATTAAAATAAGAAAAAAGGAATTAATTGTGGTTTTACTTATTTTTTTGAACCATTGCTAACTCAGAAGGGATAATGATAAAAACGTTTAAGTAAATGTATCCTTTGTTCGATTCTTTCACAATCAATGTTTTCAGTTGCTTGGTAAATAAAACGCAGCGCCTGCATTTTTATTGTGAACAATATGCACAACTATAGAAAGAAAATGAGAGACAGGCTGGAAAACTCATTTGCAATTTCTATGAAAATCCTGTCCATGCAAATGGAAACCTTTATAAGTCACTAAATGACCTGACAGACTTACTATCTTCCTACCAATTTCCTTATTTTTTCTTGCATTAGAAACTTCTCCTGACAATAATAGAGTGTAAGAAAAAATGTTTACAATATTTGTACCTACGCACGATACAATGATCAAGGAAAATAGAAATTTATTTCATATATGTATACAGATAAGTTGATCTTCAACACACCAGCTTAAGCTTGATCTAGGACATGGTTAAACAACAAAATGCAAATAGGAAATCAGAATTTACGATCTTAACTTGGCCTTATGAATTCAAACCTATAACCTTTAGAATATTCATACTAAATATTAGATTTACCAGATTCCCTTTGATTATAATAGCTAAACTGTATTTGTGTTTGCTATTCCCACTATATAGGTACTATGTAAACATCGTGATGCAGCCTGCATGAAGTGATCCAACCCGCACTGGGCCAGCTCGGTTGACTTTGTCCTAGTCACCCGTAATATTAGGATAGACTCCGACCTCTACAATGGGGACTTATGATATGAAAGCTGATGATGATTCGAACTATAAATACATATTAGAACTTTATTTAGGCAAAATTGTTATGATGTTTTCTTTGTTCTTTTATTATGCGAATTTTCATTTCCTTCTCAACTGTGTAATTGAGTGTGTATTGCTTTTTATTTCTCAATGGATTAAATGGGTTTATTATTCTTAATGTAATCATTGCACAATCGTTAATATATCTTTTTTTTTAATTATGCTGTCTACAATATTTACAGTTACAATACTTTTTATTTGACCACGCTATGTTAATACAGTTTTTTTGTAGCCTGACCTAGAAAGATTTTAGTATATGTGAGAAATCGTTACACTAATTGAAAATTCGGTATATTTTATTTAGAAAACTTAACTAGAAAGCGTAGATGTCGTGTAAAGCAATAAGCATCATGGCATGTTATGTACATGGCACATTATATAGGTATACATATAATGATGAAGTGTACTGAGTTGGAGCGGTAAAACCGACCTTTGACAGAATCTTCACTCAATGTATTATTTGATCTAATGATAAGCAGGTTTTGTACGTGAGCATTTCTGATTCTAGTTTTGTTATTAATAGAGTAGATGCACATGTAGAGTCTTCTTCTTCTTCTTCTTTCTCCTGCCCTGGTCCCACTTTATGTAGGGTCGGCACAACATGTTCTTCTCTTCCA
>JAODUI010000012.1:6810603-6820979 GCA_027563995.1 Papilio gigon
CATCCTTCACGCAATCCATCCATCTTTTCTTAGGTCTACCTCGACCCACATATCCCTCCACCTTCATATCTAGCATTGCACATGTAGAGTAAGAGAGAAAAACAAAATTCTAATATACTATAATTTATTATTTATTTACTCAAGTACTATATATATGAAAAAGAAAAGAAAATTATGTTTCTACAAACAAAACTTAAACAGACAAGTGAACGGGGGTGTTCTTGTAGAAGCACTCAACAGTTTTTTGCATGGTGTCGATCTTGTTCGATTCTTGGTTTTTGTTGCAAGTCTCCATAACCTTGGCGACGCTGTCCTTGAGGTCGCTGCCTTCGAAGAGAGTGATGAGAGCTTCGTTCAGGTGACCATCTTCATCGGCGTAGTTGGTCTTACGAGCCACACAGTACAGGAAACTCTTGCTGATGTCATCGGTGCCGAATTTGAGTTTAAAGAAATTGTCGGCCACCTCTTGGGTGGCTCCGGTCTCAGAGACGCAGGTGGAAGACGCATCCTTGACTACATTGAGGACGATAGCCGGCAGCGGGAGAGTGGGTTTCTATAAAAGAAATAAGATGAGAATAATTGAAGACAACGTAAGTTTTAGAAGCAATGCATACTTCTTTCTTAAATGCTTCCATGGTATAAGAAGTCATACTGTCTCTACCCCTTTCAGAATATATATTTTATTTAATCACTTTAACTCGCATAAATACTTCATTAATCTTTGAGTTAACTTTATAATTTAAATAAGCTTACGAGGTCCAGAACACTTTTATCCCTTGCTATACGTGGCCCGGAATAATGTGAAAATACGAATCTTCCATAAAATAACTATATTCTAAAAATGTCTAATAGTGATATTTCTAGAACTGATTTTTAATTGTAAATGTACTTACTGATTGATCGCCGAGAGCGGCCACAGACAAAAGGGACAAGACTACCACAAAGTACAACATGGCGAATGTAGGTATTCACTTCAAGTCTTACTGTCTTCAACTGTTACTGCTGAATGATGCTCACCTCTCGTTGCAACTGGTATTTATATCAAGAAACACATATTATAATGACTCAAGCCTGCAATCAAGAAAACCTAGTGATTCGAAAAAAAAAATGTAACCATAAATTTCGATTTTCTATTTATTGCGCTATAGAAAAAAAAAACAATTTATTTAATGTGATCTTTCCATTGTGAATGGTAATTCATGCTGATATTGACGTAAGTGAAACTTACGTTTTATTTTTTCAGGGTTTTCTTTTTTGCTAACTCAAAATCAATTCTTCTAGTTGGGTAAACAAAGCATCATGCTTAATATAACGGGGTTACCCACATAGTGGAAAGATATTTATGAGCTGCTTAGAAACATACTTCTTTCTAGTTTAGTGTTTTTTGACTTTTATCTACATCATTTAAAATGATACCAAATGAGTGGTTGTTAATTGTTATCCCACTACAAAAAAACTATCTTATGATTAAGATCGAGTCAGTTTACAGACCATTCACAATATGTCCAAGGCCCACCTGTCGATTCGAAAACTATTTTGATTGCTTTCAGAAAGTTTAAATCTTTAATTACATTCAATACAGTTTCTAGCTTTGTATTAATTGAATTGGAACATTTTAATACCATTAGCTCCCTCTATATTCAATGAGCAGCATCATTTGTTGTGGCTGTTTTAATTTCGAAGAAATGCAATAGATGTATCTATTATTAATACTAACTTTCTTATCTCTGTAAAAGGATAGGTCATTATCATCATCATCATCAGCTCTTGTCTGCCCACTGTTGCACAAAGGCCTTTCCGAATGCCTTCCACAGTATGCCGTCCTCCGTTTTCCGCATCCAACGACTTCCTGCCGTCCGCACTAAGTCGTCGGTCCACCTGGAGGGAGGACGCCCCACACTAATGGATAGGTCGTGGCTTGGAAATAGATACTTACTATTCCTTTTTTCCGACGTAAACGCGTCTGTTGCTGTTCCAGACATTATACTATCTCTATAATTAGTTCGAAATCTCACCACTGTTACAGACTGCTACAGTTAGCGCCAAAATAGCGAAATTAAAATAGGCACAAAGGACCATGCCTGCTATCGTGTTCATATCTCAGTGTACTAACTGCAATATGATTTACCTCCATTTATCTTATTACGAATTTACTTTAATTTTTAATAAATATTTTACTGAGCTAAGAAATAGAAGACAGATTGCCTGAGAACTTGTTACCCTACTTGTTAATTATTATGCTACGCTTATTATCAATAACTATTATCTTATATTTTTGTGTAAATAAATGCAATATTAAATAAAACATTAGCCATTAATCCATTGTGCATAACTTAATAAGTATGGTAGCGTTATTAAAGACATAAAATGACATTCCTAGTTAAAGTAAGTTATATTTATTCTGAACTTCATTAGATACAACGTGACAAATAATTCAGTGTAGTATAAACAATCAAATAACGATAATAATCAGAACCTTAACTTAAGTAGAAATTTACTATCGATTGCCTTTTTTTCTGCACCTAAATCTAATTGGGAGGAATTAAGATGCTTAATATCCTTTTCTTTGCTATCCTCTAAGTAACAAAGGGACTTTAAAGTGTATCGTATCATCTTTTTCTTTTAATTTCAGTTTAAAGTTCAAAACTTGTAATCTGATCTAGCTATTGTTCGCCATCATCCAAGGCCGAGGTAAAACTAAAGTAATTATGGAGGTATAGAAAACACTTTCTGAAGTTAGGCACGATTGAATATTATAATGTGGGTATCTAAAAATTATCATTACAATTATCTAGAACATATACAAAGTCTGGGTACATTTTAAAACTTAACAAAGGAATACACAGTTTTTTTTTTGTAACATCATATATGAATTTACGTTTACATGGTTTGTAATTTTTTGAAAAGAACATTTTAATCTAGTGCCATCTACGTTCAACTGCCAGACTTTTTATATTTTGGGCGACCACGCCACTTGGTTGTTTACAAATGAATATCATAGATGTCACTATTTTACAAAAATTAGAAAATTAAATTTTCCCATCATAAAAATTAGTGAGAATTGCTTTCTATTACTACTTGTATCCTATTTTATTGCATATTTGCCAAAGTTTTATGGACTGGATTCCAAATAACATTTTACCTTTTTTATGTAAAGCAATTGGTCACAAAATAGTATAAAATGATGCAGCCTATTGTAATATGTCGGATGTACATTGAATCAACTTACTTACATTGAAATAAAATTAAAGGGTAAAAGGTCAATTCTTTTTTTCATTTGTCATTTTTTCAAGAGTAGCTTTTTTAACTTTAAAAAAAAAGGCAAGAATAACATATAAATACAAACCGTCCGTTGTTTCATCATTCAATTGCCAGTATCAGAATTGTACAATCGGGGTTTAATTATTCAACAATGAATTACACAATTCTACTTATCACGGTACTTTATGTTCTAGGCTCTAATGCATCACCGGTAAGTATTAAAAATATTTACTAGTTACTTGTTTTTAACAATTTATTCGAATTGTACACCGTTGAAATGACATTAATTTGATTAGTTAATAGAAGATGTATATTTCGCAGGCCCCTGTCAAGCTGCCGGCGCACTTGGTTGAGAAAGTGAAGCTCGTAGGAACTCAATGCATTAAAGAAACTGGCGCACCAGCTGACTCCCTCGCAAACACTATCCCTTGGAAACTCGCCGAAAATGAGGTCAACGTAAAATTCTTGCACTGCCTTAGCAAAGGAAACAATTTAATAAACGACCAAGGTTACTTCAATCATGAAAAAACTATGAAAATTTTCTCGAGCAGTGACAAAAAAGATGATATCGAGAAAGCCTTCACAGAATGTAATGCGCTTAAAGGCAAAGATCAATATGAAACAGTTTACAAGATAGTTGGTTGTTTCTTTGAAAAAGCGCCTGTAGCTTTGTCTTTGTAAAAAGTTCTTTGTTAAATTTTGCTTTTCATTTTTATGAATGAAATAAAATTTTGAAGTTATCTAATTTTTTTTTAATGAATCAATACTCCATGTACAATGTATTCTATAGTGCAAGATTCCATTATAATATACTATGATCATCATCATCATCAGCCCTGTTTGCACATTGTTGGGGATTGATAATTTGGGTCAAATCTAGTTTAAATTACACCCACTATAAAATATTAATGCAATCATTTGATGGTTATGTTTGTATTGATAGAATATATTTCAGGAATTATAATGTCATGATAGGTCACAAATTTACAATTCTAATATCGTACTAAAGGGGGACCTAAAACAACTGGTGATTTTTTATGAAAACACTTGACAACTTCATACAGCGTCCGGACGGCTTTCGTTCTTTTAATTTTATTACAAGAATCGAATACTTTTTTAATATCTTCTTCGTAGTCGCTATCGTCGAAAATTCCCAGCATTACTTCGGATAAATGACCGTCAGCGTCTGCCAGGTATGTCGTGTAACAAACGCAGTATAGAAACTGCTTAGACAATTCGTCATCTGGCATCTTGAGCTCGTATAAATTTCTGATGGCGCTGCTTGTGGTTCGGAATGTTGTCATACATACATGAGACATTTTAGCAATGTGATCGCCGAGCTCTCTTGGCATGTTGACCACGGGTCTCTATAATTGAGTATGACTTGATTAAATTATTTATTGAATTTGAATACTTTGGATTTATAAAGAATTGTGAGTAGTGAAGTATAGTATTAAAGATCTTATACAAGTAACAAATAAGATATGATTTCCATAATCCCATGAATGTTATTTTTTGCTTGTCGCGTTTTAATAAAGTTAATAGAGTTTCTTGTCTTTAAATTGATTAAGAAATAATTACAGCGTTTAGACGTACGCAAAATAGATTAAAACCGTACATTAATTTTTTTGTAAATTCAATGCAAGCAACTCACCTTATCAATTTGTGCTAACGCTGCCGGTACAATTGCATATAACGATAAAAATCGAAACATTGTGTTTAATTTCACCGCGAACCATGCGGTAACCACTTCCCCTGTGTTAATACTGTTAATGGTCGTTCAATAAATGGAATGAGATTCAAAACTGTTCGTTTGTTCCGACGACCTTCGTCGACTGAATGTTATGAAACTGAATCAGAGCAAGGTTTAACACTTACAATGCCGTCGCTCTAATATTTCAAACACAATTTAGTTTTAACCGCACACGACGCTGTTCATCTCATAATATTAACAAGATTTATTAAACAAACGAATATTAAAACTATGATTACTATAAACATAAGTGTTCAGGTAATTCTATTCTTCATAATTAATAAACTGATGTATGGTAAATCATGCAGTCTATGTTTTCTCAAACTCCGATTTTTCCGAAACGTGTTGCCGACCGGCAGACATCGTGTCACGACACTCAAAGTGTTGATTATTTCATTGAATTAGATTATTGAAATAATCTCCATTGAAAAATGAAAACTGTCATAGATATTGACAAATTCTTCTGGTCACATAACTAGAGACCGCGAACTATTTCCTATAGAAGCTGGCATCGAATCTATGAGTAAAGAAATTTGGTGGTAAGCGATCGTCACTTGTTACTATGACTAATTGCACAAAAGTGTTGTTTGAAGTAATAAAGTGTTTAAATATTTAGGATTAAATATTGTTAATTTGAATTCTATTTATATTAATATTGTATTAAGTCCGGACCTAGAAGGACAGGTGAATTTTTATAAAAGCATTTTGCCACTTCTGAAAGCGTTTGAACGGGTGTTTTAGTCTTAATTTTGTTGCAAGTTTCGAAAACTCTTTGAACTTCCTGCGCATGTTCGTTGTCGTCGAACAGTCTCACCATCGCTTCGGACAAGTGGCCGTCCTCGTCTGCCAAGTATGTCGAGTAACAAACACAGTATAGAAACTCTTTGCTCACATCGTTACTAAAGAGTTTTAGTTCGAAGAAGCGTTTGACCATGATACTTGCGGCTTGCAATTTTATCATACAATTAAAGGCCATTTTTACCATGAAATCACTAAGGTCTTTTGGTATGTAGACTACGGGTCTCTGAAAAAACAAAGACAATATATGTAGCACAATACATTAAGTAACTTTTTTTTTATTCTTAAAGAAAACTTAAAGCAAGATCTTTCACCGTATCCACTTTCGCGAGCGCCGCAGGTAACATCACGTACAACATTAAAAAGCAAATCATTGTAACGATTTTTATCGATAAAGGAGTGATACTAATGGTCCCGGTATGGCCATTCAATAATTGTTATGCAATTCCGAACAGTTCATTTTTTCCGGTGACATTCTTCGAAATGTTATGAGACTGACACAGAACAGGGAATTAACACTTACAGTGCTATTTTCCCATAAATTAAAGATCATTTTGTTAAGTCTAACAATTTCCTTACTTCGTATCTAATGCTAATAATGCTCTTAATGAGCTTGAAGAGGATGTCTAGATCAAATGATTACTCCGTAATCAACAAGTCCTGTCCTGTCTTTGAAATCAACCAACCCTTACGCTGCTAGTCTAGTCTTAACTCGGTTAGGCTCCGATCCCTTCGGAGGGGACATATGTGAGCTGGCGTCGACACCAAAAAATGTAACCTCAATGTTAAAGGCACATTTCTTTCTTATCATATGACCTAAATAAATTTCTATGATTAAGAAATCCACATTTTATTATCAAACGTGTTACGTACGGAAATAAATTTTTGTGATATTTATATCAGAAAACGATTTCGTATTTGTATAAACGGTTCAATTTTTTTTACAAGAAAAATACTTTGAATAAACAGCAGAAAAACTAAAAAAAAAAAAAGAATTTTACTTCAATAGTATTTATAGTATTTAACTACATATAAGGAATAAACGTAATTATTTATTGCCATTGTTAATTTTCTAGTACTTCGAACTGATCTCACAAACATGGCTGTTGACGGCTTCAAGCAGAAACTTATTCTCGCCAGTATTTTTCCAACGACTGCCAATGTAATGTGCTGATTGCTATGTAGTAATGTTAAGCTTGTCGATAGTGACAGCTTGAAGCATCAATGTATGTTTACTTTAAGTGAATTTGTTGTGTAACGAATTACTTTGGGTTGACTTGTTAATTTTATACTAACAAGACTTTCTTGCGGACGGCAGGAGTCGTTGGTTGCGGAAAGCGGAGGACCGCATACTTTGGAAGGCATCGGTAAAGGCCTATGTCCAACAGTCGGCAGACAGGGGCTGATGATAATAATGATGATGAAGTCTTTCTTTTGGTTTATGAATAGAGTATGATACTATCATAATAAATAGAAAATACAAATGGCATAAAAAAATCTATAGGTAATTACAAAATAACTGACGCCTGCATCCAATCATTTGTAATCTATTTTAGGATATTGCGATCTCTCGAGAATATTAGTTTTACGAATAATAGAACGTTACTAAAACGAGAACGAGGCTATTGTTTTACATATCAACTTGTGTTCAATTAATACACGCCAGTTGGTCCGCAGTCCACTTTGTACACGACACAATTATCGCTTACAAATTAACTACGACGTGACGTTTGTACGCTTAATAAACGGTTTTTTTTGTGTGCATTTAATGCTTGTACGATACGAAACAAGTATCAGAAAACTCATTAAAAACTATATATGAATTGTTCATATATTCATAAATATGTCGAGTAGATGTTCTTCTTTAGTAAACAAAAGTGTTTAGTTAGTTACTGGTAATCAGTTTAGAATATTAAGATGATTATAAAAATACATAGAAAGATGTTTTACGCGTCTCCGAATGTCCTAAATCTTATTACTTGATTTAATAAGACATCGATCGACAATACAGGTAACGAACTCTACTTTTAATAGAATAACTTTATAAGAGCAATATGACACTGCTCAGTAGTGACAGAATGGCGGGACCTCTCTTGGCCGATTTAGAAACTAATTGTTAATATACTGGTTCTGTTTTATCTGAAAAATAAACCTAAAGTAGCAATTTAAATAATCAAAATTTAAATATACCCTTCATCATCATCATCATATCAGCCACATGTCGCCCACTGCTGAGAGTAGGTCTCTCTTGATCTTTGGAGATCGCCACGACGATCGGTCTTCGGCCGCCCTCATCCAGGATGCTAATGTACCCTTACTTAATAATAATTTAAGTTGTCCGTTCAAATACTGGTGGTAAATGTATTTTCTGAGCAAAATTAAAGGAAATGTAATTTTCAGTTACATTAATATATTTAGAGTTATAAATTAGCAAAAAAATCTAAGTACATTTATTCTAATCGAAAATAATGTCTTGACTTCTTTTGTTTCTTTTTACTTTTTTGTCGACCAGTACTTACATATATATAAATTCATAAACAACAAAATTGTAACATTCTAAACTTGTACTTTAAGATAGAAACCATTAACAATGATCTATACAGTTTTTATAATTATTTTGGTGTCTATTTTGGGCAGCAATGCGTCTAAGGTAAGGATACTTTTGAAATTTAATTTTCATTGTTCTATAATTATTGGATACCAAAAAATTATAAGGAAAGGCCTATGTCCAACAGTGGGCAGACAGGGGCTGTTGTTGATGATGATTATGATAAAATTATAACATTTTAAACTATAAGAGATGGTTTATGATCGAAATTAATCGTAGACTAACTTTCTCCATTTAATTATTTCACATTTATAAACATATTGAGAACGAGACGAGATATAAAATAGTCTAAAATGTTAACTCGATATTTAAAAAGAAAAAAACTTTAGTTTTGAGTTTCAATGATTATTTTAATTACAGCCAATATTCAAAATGCCGCCGGAAACGGCTGAGAAATTTTTGGTAGCAGCGACACAGTGCATCAAAGAAACGGGAGCACCGGAAGAATGTTTGAAAATTACTCTACCTTGGAAAATGCCGCAGAATGAATTGACAGAAAAATATTTATATTGTCTAGTACATTCAACGAAATTGGTAGACGGCGACGGCCTGTTCATTCCCGAGAAGGTGATGAGGCTATTTGTGAACAGCGATATAAAAGATGATATCGAAAAAATATTAGTGGATTGTAACAAGCTGGAGGGGGAAAACAAGCATCAAGCAATTTTTAAACATACCGATTGTTTCCACGCAAAAGTTCCAGTTATATTAAGTCTATAAAATATCCGTACCCTAAAATATATTTCACGAGAAACAAAAAAAAAATCCTTTTTAACTCGGTTCAGAATGTTAGAAATTTAAGAATTAGTATCAAAAAAAAATTGTAGAAGTAAATATATATGGAAATTATTAATGCTTATTTTATTTATGTGGTTATTGTTCCCTATTAATGTTTGAGGACTTGAATCTCGAATAGAGACGCTAGCAGAAAAACAGTTCATATATCTTTCTACACGTGTTTCGGTTTAAAAAAAACACGCGGTTAGAATTGCTCTTAACAAAAACAATTTGATTCTGTAACAAATTTTTTGTACCCATCAGTAGAGGGCTCTGCTAGCGCCTGTTGCTACTGTGTGTATTAACCTTGCTTACTTTTTACATGTACCAAAACAAAGAAGTACTGATAGATTATTTATGTATTACTTTTTAAATGACATTGGATTCATTTGAAACCAAAACTAACAAATTTCATAATATATTTAATTAGGTAAATTGGAGATTAAAAATGTATCTCGTTTATAGGACTGAATATATCCTATCCTTTTTCTAATTTATTTTTCTTACATTATATTTAACATATCTTCGAGAAAATTACAAATTAATCACTAAATAAATAGCGAAACGTCTATAGCCAAATGGTTATGGCTACGGACTACCGATCTAGCGGTCGCAGATTCGAATCCCAACATTCGACTATTGTCGTGAACCATATCCTAACGCAAGCTTTTTCAAGCTTATCAGCAATGGTTACAAGAAATATTAATAAATAACCAAATATCTACAAATATTTTTTCTTAAAAAAAAAACTATTCTTGATGTAACTAGATTACATGGAATGGAATGTAAAATTTTAACGTAACAACTTGTTTATATGTACAAAAAAACAAAATACGTCAAAAGAACAAAACACAATCCGTAAAAATGTTATCAGAGAACAGTTCGACCATTCTGTTAAAACTGAAGGTGTGTATAAGGCTTTATTAGTGTCGAATCTTTTCATTTAAAACAAGAAGTAATTACATGGTGATAAATTTTGAGAAAAAAATCAAGAGATATTTTTAAGAAAACGAGACGTCTAGAAGTTTACAAAATTTTCTTCCTTGAAAATATTATTTGAAAATGTTTTATTGTCATTATAAAATAGAGGGAACTTATAAAAAGTGAGCGACGGGCCGCGAACGCGCTATAGTACCGTTCCCACTCACCCTGAAGATGAGCCCCCGATGGGCTCGAAAC
>JAODUI010000012.1:6821079-6845852 GCA_027563995.1 Papilio gigon
AGCGTTGGGAAGGCTTAGCGTCAAATCACCACCGGGATGCGTTGATGAATACTAACGTGTGCCCGCATCCCGGTGGGAAGTGATAGCTGAGGGCACAATGGTTTTTAGGGCGGTGAAAGTCCCACATAACCACGTCTCTTTCTTCATGAGTCGTGTGTATGCATAATGCATTTCCCACTTTAAAAAAAAAAAGTATCGAGTATATATATTTATGGCTATAAAAAATTCTTAACTATTTATGATTTACGATTTTATATATTGATTTAGTATGATTTTTGTATGCCAGAGGATTGGAACCCGTTGCTAATTCTACGCAACAATCTAACTAACCTTTTTATAAGATTGCCGTGCTAACTAATTCTCTCATACACTCCTTTTCTCCTTCTTCCCAAAGTACAACGCCATTAGAAAGAATAATAAATCTGTTTGATTAATGCTTAGTAGACCAGTCCTATAGGTCATTACCAATTAGTCGGCCGTTGATTGTTTTCTTATATTGGAATTAATTTTGGCCTTTGATGGCGCTGCCTCCGTTTTACGACAACTGACTTATATCGTTACTAGAATTTCTGGATATGCAGATATTGATATTTGGTAAATCTTATATTTTCAATTGCAAATTCGACCTAGTGTTGTTCTTTGGTATAAATTGATTGGTATTTTTTTGTAAAATAAATCCTTAGCCAATTTACTTAGTAGTAGATATTAAAAACAATCCATTTGGTTTTTTACTTAGATGTTAATAAATTTCAAAATACGTAATTTCCTTGTAAACAAATATATATAAAACGGAATAGGTTGTATAATTTAGTTATTTGTTCTTTATATTGAGAACAGAAAAGTCGCACAAGATTCAAGTTGAACAATGAACATTTACTCAATTTTGATTATATCTGCGGCGTGTCTGTTGACCACAAATGCGTCTAAAGTAAGTTTATTTAAGCTCATGTCACTCCTTACATATGTCATATACTGTAATAGCTTGTTTCTTTTTAATGTTTGCCTTTATTAGTAAAAGTTCTACTTCAACTTTACCAACATTTATTAACTTTTAAATATAAAATTTTGGTAGTGCACTATACACGTCCGTTGCTCTACTACACTTATGTTATAAGTACTATATTAAAATATACAGTACGGTGGTAAATTATTATATAAAGCCCAAAGTTTGTTATGTAGGAACTGAGCAATCAAGGCACAAATTTGATTTTTTGTAGAAAAAAGACCTACACTTTATTATTTAATGGTATTAAATTAAGTGAAGGAGCAAATAAAAAATAACGCTAGAATTTCATGGGGGTAAAGCCGCACAAGAACAGGAGGTCTTTTATAACTTGAATAGAGGACACATTTTTTTTTTGTTTCGCAGGTATCCCTTAAAATGGGACCTAAATATTCGGAAAAAGTGAAGGCCGCCGGCGAGATATGTGTAAAAGAATTTGGAGCACCGCCTGACTTCTTGCAGCAACTTTTCCCTTGGAATTATCCTAAAAATGAACGCAACGAACACGCTTTGTATTGCTTCGTCACAACCCTGGGTTTGGCAAACCAAGATGGTATATTTTATGCAGATAAAGTACACCCTTTCTTTTCTACCAGCGATAAATTCGAAGAAATCAAGAAAGCCTTCGCGGACTGTGAAGGTATAAGGGGGAAAAGTCAACAAGAGACTGCTTTCATCATATCCGAATGCTTTTTTGACAAAGCTCCTATTAGGCTAATGATGTAAACCTTCTCTTAATAAATAATCAAGTCGATTATTTAAAAACATGGTTGTGTAAAATAAATTAAAATTCTTAAGATTCTGTAAAAAAAAGTTAATTGAAAATGTTATTAGTAGAAATAAAATTAATTATTTTTTTGTTGATCAAATTAACTTCCATCATATTTTGCTACCTTAATAAATCCAACATTTTATTTGTATCCATTAGATTACTAGTCGTATAAGGCAAATGAAAATTTGTACACATCACAGACCAGGGATGTAACGAAAGTGTTATATCGAAATCGAATTCGGAACCGAATAGTTTATATTTGATTTATCGGAACCGGAATCGAAATGTGAACCGCAATCGGAAGCGGAGACAAAAGGATAAAGTGCACATCTAATAAAATAATGTCATACAGATTGTTAATCTACACTGATATTATAGAGCTGAAGATTTTATTAGAAATGCTGAGCTGAAAACTTTTGCCTTTTCTGATAATTTATTAGAATGATTTTTTTTTTTAAATGTCTCCATCATTAATGATAATTAAGCGCCTATCGACTGCCGATATAATTTCCGATTATACTTATCAGAACCGAAAGTGCAAATCAATCGTAACTTCTGATCGTTCGGAATCGGACCTACGTCGCATTCCTACTACAGACTAATTATTGGAAATGTTTTGTGAAAAAGTTTTTGCCTTTTATCCATTTGTCTTTGAACCATTTTTGCTGTTTTTAATTAACAATTCTGAACAATTTCTTTAATTTTTACGAATACAAATGTTTTATTACAAAACACTATTAATTTAGTTTTTTTTTGTAAATAAAAACGGCATCACTTTTTGTTGTCTTGCCATTTAACACCTTAGACACTATAATGTTATTTGCGTACTTAACATGAAACGACGTACACCTTGTTAAGTGAAACACAGAAATAATTATACATTATATATTTACGACATTTATTATTTGGTTATCTGAAATAAATAACATTGGATATACAGCTTAACTTTTATATTATATTGAAATAAATCTAAAACAATACTACTACAACTAATAAAAGGAATTAAGTCAGGTGTAGACCGGTGTAGGTACCGACTAGTTTCGGACCCGTCGGGGATTCTTCATCAGAAAGAGTTAAGCCGTTTTATTAATAGTTTAGTGAAACGTCACACGAAAATTTTTATAGTTTAAATCGCAAAAAGGATTTATTTGAGGTATCATTTTAAAATGACAATGCTACCCCTGAGTTCTTATAAAAACAATTTGCCACCTTATATGCAGTTTCATACGGATCTTTAGCTTTCAAAGTCTTACATTCGTTAAAAGCTTTATCGATTGCTTCTTTCCTATCGCTGTTGGAGAAAATTTTTAGAGACTTCTCATAGAAGTAACCTTGGTCGTTTAATATATTCAAATTCTTGCATAGACAGAAGAAATATTTAAGATTGGTTTCGTTTTCAGGAAGGTTCCCGGAGATAGAGTTGATCAGGGCTTCGGTTGGTGCACCGGTTTCTTTGCTACATTGATTACCAACAGCCTTCAATTTCTCAATCAGCTGCGTCGGCACTTTTACAACCACCTGTGACATAGAGACATATATCAAAAACATAATACCTTATAACCTTCTCGGACTTCGTAAATCAATATTTAGGTAGGTTGTGTATTTATTTTTATTTCTCTTCACTATCTCGCTAAAGCAAACAACCACTAGCAGTCACGGGAAATAAGTAAACTTGCAAGCTCTTATGATATGCAAAGAAGAGAAGATACTTTATTAGACAAATTTAGAAAGACTCACCGGTACATTTGCTGCACTTGCTCCATAGAGGCAGGCGAGCGAAACAAGCAGAACTGCGTATAACATTTTGCTCAAACTTTTAGTTGATCACCGTAGCACGTATAAGTAATACATGACTTACTGAATTAGATTTACCTGTATTTATACGATTTTCAACGTTAATTTATTTGAAAATATAAATCCCAAATTCAGAATAAATTACGAACCTAATTGAAAAAAATATTTGCTAACTTATGAATATTCACATTAATTTTTTTTAGTTACTGTGTTTGTGTATTATTAAATTTTACACGCCTCGTTTATGATTTATAATTTCGTATAACAAAAGCTTGAAAATATAATTACTAATTCAATTTAAATCTATATATATAAAAATGAATTGCTGTTCGTTAGTCTCGCTAAAATTCGAGAACGGCTGAATGGATTTGTCTAGTCTCGGTCTCGGTCGGGAAGGTTTAAAAGGTGAGAAAAATTAGAAAAACTCCCGCGAAAGTCTTAAAATAGACCTTTTCCATTTCCCATACAAGCGTTTTTTTCCGAGGAGGAATTTTTTTTTTGTATTTCCTAATAAATTCAAAAATCTGTTTATTTATTACCTTTAAGTCGAAACAGAGTTCGCAGGGTCAGCTAGTAATAATATGAATATGAGTTTGTCCAATTAACAATTTCAATTTCCTCTAGCTTTGGATACAATGTTTACGATAATTGGCTTTGAAATATAAGAAAATATGAAAAGGTACTGGCCTTTCAAATATTTCGATTATATAAACCTAGTATCCGTGGGTTCGATTCTCATCCGAGATAAACATTCGTGTAATCGACTTATATTCCTTTCGTATTACCTACACACATGTTTTAAAGAAAATAAACCTTTATTAGAAACCACGGATATCTTCAAGTAACTTGGTAAAACTTGGTAAAAGGGAAGTTGCTTCGATGTCAAAAAATAGTTCTAACAAAACATATTTACGGGGAAAAAGTGTTATAACAGCTCTTAAAAAAAATGATTGGTTGTTTCAACTACTTAGTCCACGAATGTGCGGCCCGCAGTGATACCTTACATTTCTCCTGTTTGGCTCTTGGATAGAAAAGAAACGACCACTGCTCCAAGCTACGAACTGACATGAAGGACAGTTACAGCTCGAAAAAGTATGTTGCTAAAGTTGTATCAAAAACAATGATGCACTCAACTTGGTTCAAACCTGGTTTTTAAGATTCCATTTCAAATCTTAATAACAATCATCTATATGATTCAAACTTGTAAATGGAACAAGTTTCTTATAGTGATTAATTCTTAAAAAATTCTTAAACTAATTACTAATATTCTAAACGTAGTGCGTGCACATTGACTGCGAGAAAGGAAATGCATAAGTTAAACAAGTATTTTATTCAAAGAATACATGAAATCATTAATGAATGAATAAGGTGTTACAAACAGAATGAATATTTTTTAATATACGAGTACGTGTAAGGCCATTTTGACTGGCGTATTTGTGTGGAAGCAATTAGCGATTTTATATACAGTGTAGTAGGCATTTGTTCCAGTAAGTTCGTTGCAACGAGCCAACAATTTTCTGTAAAATTCCACATCTTGCGACTTCAAGGAATCATAGAAGAGGTCAATGAACTTGTCAACGTTGAGTTTGCCGTCTTTCACGTGGAATTCCATTTCCTTAGCGATACATAATAAGAATTTTCCATTAACTTCGCTTTCCTCTACCCTCCACGGTAACAGTTTATGCATTATATCAGGGCTGGCACCTGACTCCCTCACACATATCTCACCTTTTCTTGTTATCAATGATACAAGTTCATGTTCAAGTGGAAGGATGGGCTGAAATATAGATTAGTTTATAGTTTCTTTTACGGTAAATAGGCTAGTGGCTGACCGCTACAATCAATATATATATATCAGTAACAAATAACTGCAAAAAAAATTTACGGCGTTTTACATTTGTTGTATAATAATGTCTTCCAATAATTTTAACTATTGAATCAGTAGGTGCTATCTAATAAGATTACTATTTGTTTGTATTCTATACTTATCTATCTTTATTTATATAATAATATAAAAAGCCTAAACGTTTTTTTTTCATAAATTTGATTTGTACTTGTATCAGCAACCATAACAAAGAATTGAATAATTCTTTTTGTAGACAAACAAGATTGACATGATAAAAATATTTTTTTAGAAATTTTGCACAATCAATCTTAATCAGAGACTAATGGAATTTCGCGTGGAAGAAGCCGCGTGAGAATAGCTAGTTTTAAGTATTTCTTCTTTTAAACTTTGAGTTTACATGTCTATTAATTACTAGTGTTCGTATACTAGAGTTATTAATTTGAAATAACAGTACCATGGATGTACACTTCAGACGATTTATAATTATGTAACATACAGAATTATCACACGTCTCTTTTAAATAATTATAATTACAATACATTTATGTACAGTTACATTCAAGGTAAATTGTATATAAAAAATATACAATTTACGATTCGAATCTTGACTGCATATAGAAAAAAAAATTAAAAAATTCTACCTTATTGCCTTCAATACTCGTATGAGCAACAACCACCATGCCAAATATCAATATAATGTTCATCAACATTTTGATTGAAATTAAAATGAAATCGATTATTTGAAGAGTCCACTGCCAACACTAACAGTGTTACAATAACTGGATAGCCACTAAAGTGGAAACACTTTTTATACTTTACATTCGTTGTTTTGGTGGCGATAATGTTCATGAATCCTTATTAATCCATTATTTATCATCTTTGTGGTGATTGAACATTTAGGGATCCGTGCCACAAGCTCATTTTTGTCAGTCATTTAATTTGAAAAAGCGTTCGTTACACTATCGAAAGATAACTTGCCAACCATGGTATCGATAGTTACTACAGTTGGCGTCTTTCAATAACTAAGTACGTATTAATTTAAAAAATAATTAAGCCATTTTTATACGCAAATCACCAAAACTAGTTCATAAGTTTACAAGTCATAAATATAGATATGTTTAAAAACATTTATTTGACAATTGGTAAAAGCTCTATATGTAACCCTTCTGAAAATCTACGCAAACAAAGAGACATTGACAAGAGTCAACTGTTAAGCCATCATCGTAGAGCAGTCGTGTGATTTTATATTCATGGTTTAGATGTAAAATTGGTAGTGTTATTAGCTGCATCACAATATTTTTCTCCAAAAACTATTTAATGGCCTGCTCGATCGCTCATCGTAACAACATAGAAGTGATGCGTCTGTTGTATGTCGTACCTTCATCGATTCAACCAGACCAGATTCAATTTCACCTTTTTATATTTTATTTTAGTCAAAGAACCCCACAATAAAATATGATGCACTCGCGGCTGCCATGTCTGATATTTTGACCTTCGACTGTCAACAAAAAAAAAATAGAAACAAAGTGAACAATAAAATCGATGCCAATAGTCAATTACAATGAAACAAAGGTAAATCAACGCTTAAAATTAAAGCGTTTCATTAAAGTGAATTAATTTTTTTTTTATTTAGTTCCCATTATATGTTGATTAAGTTAATACCTAGTGTGGAATTTTTTTTAATTAGTAAGACATCGTAGGTACAAAAATTACTAATGGTGACTTTATTCTTGTATATATAATCGTCATTTATTCTAAATAATATTATTTGCAGCACAATTAATTACGTTTAGCGATATCGTAAAACCATCGCTTACATACTATTGCATGTTAGCGTTCCAACGTCCGCGTACAGGATTCGACCCCATGTATACTGAAACTTACTTATCTTACAGATATTCAGTTAATTTAGATTCATCACAGCCACGTGTCGTGCTGGATGTAGTTCTCACTCAAAATTCGCCACGACAAACGGTACTCGGTCATCCAGGATACTGCAAACTTGACTACACCATCGGTCCTTCTTACCGGAGGCCTACCACGCTACGTCAACTTGTCCGTGACCGCCATTATAAATAAAAATTGAAATGAAAAAACAAATTACGTTTTTTTATTTATTACAATCCACCTTGGCAATTACATATCAATTAGATTAACGAAAGCAGTGTTGTATTCTTACTGGACAGCGAAGGCCACTGGAGACTTTGTATGAAAGCAGTTTGCAACTTTGTAAACAGTAAAGTATTGATTTCTGCCGTTCTCTTTGTTGCAATTTTTCAATATCTCTTTGAATTCTTCTACATCGTACTCCTTCAGTGAACTTTCGAATAACGTTATAAAACGCTCTACATTGAGATGACCATTGTCTTCGTCGCATTTTAGTTCCTTACTCAAACATAGTAGAAATTTTCCATTCGTTTCATTTTCTTCTAAATTCCATGGTATAAGATTGGTGAGCAGCTCGGGACCAGCGCCGGCTTCTTTGTAGCATTTCTGTGCATTTACCGAAATTTGTGCAACCACTTTCGAGTCCAGTATCACGGTAGGCTAAAACAAATGGATGGTTACTCATTGTTTTTAACAGTTTTTTTTTATAGAAAATTAGGCAATTTTAAATGTAAAATAAAACACGGTAAACTGTTTATTCGATGATAAAAATAATCTTTAAAAGTAAATAAAAGTAAATAATTAAACAAATGTTATTGTAAGTTTGCGTTGCACTTAGCGAATACGAGCAGATGTTTAAATTGCATCGCTAGATGGCATTATACTTAAAATAATAATACATAATTCTGAAGAACGCTCAATGTTTCGTTTTGATTATAGAGTATGCGATATTAAGAAAATAAAAGTTATATACCTTATTTCCACTGCATTGAGCGACAGTCGCGATGCAAATGAACAGTACAAGAAACATCATATTTTTATTAAATTGCAGATTCAATACCAGAAAGTATCGATTACAACAGGAAACTAAATCATATAACGAAGTAAGAAAGCTTTATATACTATCGTTAGATGGATATCGACGTCAATTAAAATCTAGCTATAATCTTTTATTTGATCTATTGTTTATAATCTACGTATTATTTTTTTAGAGATCTTCAGTTATGTCGTTTGTATCCATTTTTTACATTATTAATTTTAATTACAACACTTATTAAATCTTTTCGTATAAATTGAATTATTTAAAAACCTTTCCCGAAAAAAAATTTGCTCATCACTGTTTCCACGAAGAAGGACTTGTCTTCTTGTCTATTCTATTCTATTCTTGTGTTCTTAATATAAGATTGATTCTACCCCGTACTATGATTACGATTGATTCTATCCCAGGAACCAGGATTGTCAAATTTTTGAATTTAAGTAGGAAAATTTTACATAGCAACATGCTTCATAACATTGCCGACACAAGTTGCATATTTAATTTTTTATTACGTTTAATTCTTGAACCATTAGAACCCCCCATTTGTGTTATTCATTTGTGTCATTTACAGCTTGTATTTAACCGCCTATTTACTAATATTATAGCGTATAATAATACCGCTATCAATTATAATCATTACATCAACATAAAAACCTGTTCCACGAAGACGTTTAAACAATTATATTGAGAATATTATTAGAAGAAAAAATATCATGCAATTTTATTGGACGTGACAAAAATAAAAAAACAAATCTAACATATACGACTACACTTGTAAAGGATTAAATATGCACCTGACATTTATGCATATCAAATCTTACAAATATTATAAATAAATGAAGAAAGAAATATAGTGGTTAAACCGATTGGAATGAAATTGGCATCAGATATAAAAATGATAATAGTTTATTTCACCCAAAAAATACTGCAAACAGTAGTAACATTAAACAAATTATCCTTAGTCGGTTTACTGTCAGACAAAAGCTTCCAGGATCCTCGCACTAGGCACAGCCTGTGTCGCGAGGGCCCACCTCAGCGACTTGACATAATACGTTAGACGGCAACAACTACACTAAGATTTGGGATGGAAACTTGAACAACCTTAACCTTAACTTAAAAAGTAAAAAACAGAAATAACAATCTGAAAAAGCTTTCTATAGAAATCATTGGAGAAGGCATTCGACAACAGGCAGACAAACAATGATAATGTTATGATGAATATCATTAGACTTATTTAATAATGTATACAGACAAAACATGTCTGGCAATTAGCAATAATGGACGTGCTATATGAATATCGCGTGTTCAGTAAACAAACAAATGCAACTCATTAGTACTCCATACATCACTTGATAATTACAACGCGTCAGAAAACACTTGTATGTAAATATGTAACACCGTTAATGTCTTAATTTCAATGCATGCAATGTGGAATGCATTTATAGTTTAGCCACCTTTGTATCCGGTGAAACTGTTTGCATATTCAAGGTAACAAATGATTATGAGCCAAAAAAAATCCAATCTATTTCCGAGTCGAAAAAATAAATCAAGACGACCGGACCTTAAGTAACAAAGTGATTAGATAATTACGTAAGTTATAATTAAAGGGTAAATTGATTGGCATAGCACTCGTGAAAATTGGTCTCTGGTTATTTTCATGTCTGAGGGAGCGACGACTCTTCACATTTAAAAAACAATCTGTACTTACTCGTAGGTATAGAAATGATAAAAATACATTTTAGTATTAGGTAACAAATCTTTAATTTAATAAAAATAAATACTAGTAACAAAAAATTTAACTTAATATTCAAAGTAAAATATGCTGTTTTGTTCCATGATAGTAACATTTGTAAATTTCAAAGGCGGTATCGGCGTGATCTTTTCCAGTTTTCTTTTTGCATTCTTCTAGCAATTTCTCAAACGACGCCTTGTCAACGCCGTTTGGTAATTTAGCTAAAGCTTCTGCTACATTCAACTTTCCTTCGTCAGATATGATACCAGATTTTTGGAAGAAACATAAAGTGAATTTCTTTAGCGCCTCGTCATCCTCAAATATGCCTTTCTTCGCTTCAGCTAACACTTCAGATTTAACACCGCTCTCTTTCATACATTCTGCGGTGTGTAAATGGGCTTTCTCTTTTTGAGAATGTGACAGGTGAACAGTCTGTAAAGTAAGTAACATAATGTGATGAATATTATCCTAGACCAAGTGTTTCCAAACATTTATTCGCTACTTCAGAAACTTTCAAAATATTGCAAATAAGAATCTAGCAACAAAGACGATTCAATCAATGAAATAAAAAGAGTTTTGTTTACAAAAATTATAATAATTTTTGCATAAATGAGTTTACACGATATGATTAAAAATAAAACTTACATGAGCATCCATTCCTCCGACTGATAAAATAAAACACAAGAAAATAAGTGAATTCATTTTGAAAGCGTTGTTTTCTATAACAAGTTCGCGCCGTGTCTAGATTATGATTTAACCACATGTTATTTTTATACAGAATGCCAGAAGGAGATCAAGTTACATCAAGAAGTTAACCCCATTCAATACCAGCCGGTGTTCTTCTTTAGGACAACATTTATAGCATCATAAATGAGAAATTTAATCCGTTTTCCTCGTCCGATATGGTTAATTGGGTCAGCGATTGACCTAGTTTTTTTCATAACTAAATGATTTAAAAATGTAGCTATAAACTATGTCATTGCTTGTATATCGTCAGTTAACAATAACACTGTAAGCTCTTAGCAATAAATTGACTGATACAATTTTCAAATTATCATTGCTAATTAAGAATTATTCGTTCATTTGTTTTTTTTTTTTTATGTTAACAACAGAGAAGTCGTTAGTTCCTTTGGTACAAATAAACTTAGTAAAAAACCAATGCTTCAATGAAACTGATTTCATGTGTAAAATAAAGAAATAATTTACTGACAGATACAGGACAGAATTAGCTGCACAACAGATCATAAATCACTATATGAGGATTATTATAGTAAAGCAGACAATCCAGCTGATCGTTTAGAATTGATCAGACGCCCATAGACAGCCGTAACACCAGATGGGCGCCAGCTGCGTCATAATATAAAGTCATAACATAAGTAATCGTAAAAAGTATCGTATGTTCCTAACAAATTCTAAATGCTTCGATTCTGTCGGCGACCCTAACGCCTAGGTCACTTTTAATGTCCATAGTCAAATGCCTGCGTAAATAATTTAGTTACTTTCATTGTGTGGGAATACCAATAGAGTTTTATTAAATTCTGTTCTGATTAATTCATGCTGTCTTTATTTTCTAACATACCTACCGACCCGATAGACCTTGTCCTATCATAACTATAATTATTGAATTCAAATGTTTCGCATTTTTTTACTTACATTTTTTTCCTGACAATAATAACAACAATGCGATGACCAAGTCCTGTGCCTAGCAGTGAGCAGACAAAGGCTAATGATGATAACGACCAATGAGATTAAGATTAATTTTGAATTTAGAATGCAGCAAACGAGCAAGCGGTCTCTTGATATGGATGGATGGATGAACTATTGAACATAGTAATTGTTTTGAATTAACTAAGAATTAACAATTTCATTAAGATTTTTTTTGTCTGACTGACGTCACATACATTGCATACAATAGAACAATTTTGGAATACGATCCGAAAACAAATGAAACTCGAAGAAAATTAAAAATAATAATAAAGTCAACGCAACTTTTTATCATAATTAACCTTCATAAAACCACAGTTATTATTGATCTTGCTTTAGTAAACTAATTCCTTGACGTTAAGACGAAAATTAGCATTGAACTACACAGGGAAGCCATTGCAAATGCCAGAAGAGGGAAACCTTTTTCTTCAAATCACAGAAATATAATTTTTTTCGCTGATTTACAAAATAGAGAACTCTGAACGACTTGACTGAATATAATTGTAAAAAGTCTGTCTATGTTACTACACTGGAGTCACTAGAACCGAACGATACAAATCATTTCACTTCATTTACCTAATTATGTATGTATTTATGTATGACTCAACGGTGAAGAATCACTTTGCATTTGTTACCTAGTACGAAGTAAATGAAATTGTATAGAAAATTAATTCCCAATTGGAATTTAAATTATGAAAGACCAGCTGTAGACCGCGACTTTGACTGGAATTGACAACAGCTTAGTAGCCTATGTTGTCTTTCAGACAATGCTCTATATGTAAACTGGATTTTCATATTGATCCATGAAGCCAGTCTGGAAAGGCCTTCTAACAAACATTCAAATTTTCGCATCTAAAATATTAATAGAATTAAGAAGAAAAAGATTAGCCATATCTAAAGTTTATCCAAGTTAAATCTGTATTTTAGAATAGGTAGATGTACTACAAGGATATTTAGTTCAGAAATAATACTGTCATGGTAATTACAAAAGGTTTGTTAGCCCTTAAGAACAATGCAGATTATTGTCCTAAGGCTTCTCTTTTACGTGTAATATTTGATCTACTTAGTCGCCGTCGTTGTCGAACAAACATCGCACGACTGTCCCTTTATATCAAACATACCATCACCAGTACAATTGTATCAAAGTGCAAAAAAAAGTAAAGACTAAAACTCTATATTTTAATACTCCACATCCACAATTTTTATTCTTGTCATTATTAAACATGGAAGAAACCTCAGCATGCCAGCTCCGTCGGCGGCGACTCGCGAACAACCCCAACATTGCGCTGACATTTGAACTAGGGTACCAGGTGAACGAGGGCAAAATCGATGACGAAACTCCTTCGCCTAGTTCTTATAAATATTCAACGTATAAAGAGAACATGAATTCTGCGCTACAGGAGTTTAGAAGCAAACAGCAATCGTTTGAAATACAGGTATACATTTTTCTATTGGACTGTAAAACTGTCTTCATTATGTCCCGTTCCAAATTTAAATCGTGTACTAGACGATTTGGTTGACGAGTTCTTATCATTGTTTAGTCATTCGTCTCTTAATTCATTTTTTAAAATCTGGATCTTAAACTAATTTATTCCTTCTTTCAGTGACCTATCCGTGCTAAGTATATATTTATTTGAAGTTAGATATTATTTTTAAAAAGCACCGTTCCCACGTAATATTGACCTTTAATATTAGAATTGATAAAAATCGACAGTCTCTATAAGAAAATAAATTATTATCATGTTAATAATATAAATATGAAAACCATATTATGTTCTTATTTTTATTTTAAACATTATGAATAAATTACGATTCATCAGTTGTCTTGACTTGTCTAGTTGTGACTCGATGTGTTCTATACTAATATTAAAAATATATTTAATAGATTTGTTGGTTTTTGTTAAACTTAAGAACATTACTTTTATGAGCGTTCGCCACACCGAAAAGGGGCCGTTCATGTATTACGTAAGCAGATTTATCACAATTATTCACCCCTCCCTCTTTCCCCTTGTCGGCAAAAGTATGCAAAGCACTGACTCCCCATCCCAAGCTGACGTAAATATTGGCATATAATTTTATCTACAAATATATATTTCATTTTTTTAATGATTCATGAGGAGAATTATAAAACGTTTTAATTAGCTTCAAGCATAGACAATGTGTGTGTTGCCAATATGTGTAAAAAAGTAAAAACTACTGCTGACGTAATCATCTAGTCCCACGCCATCAAAAATAAGCAAAGCAAAGACTCCCGTTATAGTGCTTATGTAATACTTGAACGACCCCTAACAGTATTGTTTATCAGTCAATGCTGGCAATATGACGTGTATCATTTATTTTTAGATAGAAGACTGTGAGGAGGAGGAGATTATATTAAGCGATGAAGAGGACGAATCAGAAGCGGGGCCTTCTGGTGTCGACCGCCCTATAACACCCACGCCCATACAGGACTTCGGTACCAGCGTAGTTTATACTGAAGGTATGTTTACCTTTGCCTAAGAAATGACAAGTATTTTTTTTTTAGTACAAACATTAGCAGATTTTTGTTAATTTACTAATATTTATTTACCTCTCCAACTAAGCTCTATGCTGGTGTTACGATTTGCTCTCCGACAATAGTCGAATAGTGAGATTCGAACTCTCGACAACATGGTCGAAATTCCGTAAGCCTTAACTATTAGGCTATTGGCGCTTGTCTTTGACCACCAATTTGTTCCCCTAACCTACTTTTAGCGACTGATAACAGTATGTGAATATTTAACAATGTATAATGGATGAATGAAGAGACCAGTCATGTTAGCACAGAATAAACTCAGTGCTACGGGCGGCTAGACTTCCACTGTCGTGTAGTTATAATACATATTGTAGCCGATTTTTCTTCATTGACGGAATACTAACGGAAGAGTACAATATGTAGCAACAAGGTTGTAGCAAACAACAACAATTGGACGGCACTTTACAACTCCTCTTTCCAGGTCCGCAGGCGTGCGATTTCTTGAAAGTCAAGGCGTATGAACACGACTGCCCTACGGACGTATCAGACGCCGAGGACGACGATGAAGAATAAATATATTCAATAATTAAAATCTGTATAAACGTAAATTTGATATTTACGTAATTCAATGTTTATCTGTACTCAAAAAAATGTATTTCCGTTGAATATATAAAGATTTATTACAAGTTTCAAATTTTGGTAAATGTTCATATTTTTTTCCTATCAATTGACAATAAATCAAAAACATTGCATCGTGCGACAAGCTTGCATTAACAGTAAGAGTGGCGCTGCAGTCGCCATTAGTTCTGTTAAAAAATCAATCTCAGAACACCACTGCACAAACACATTCGGACATTTAAATATATATTGCCAACATGTCAATCATGTCAAATGGGTTAGATCGCTTGAAACACCCTATAACCCACACAGGCATACATTTTTGTATACTGATGGGCGGCGCTAGTGTGCTTTTATAATTTAGTTTGACTTCTGGCCACCATATCAGAAAACTTAGGCGATCAGTTACAACGCTTAATTCCTAATTTTTTTGGAAGTTATGACGGTAAAGGATACAAAAAAAAAACGAAATCACTGTTTAAAATTTTATTTACTTATATATTAAGTATTTTCCTTATTGTTTTCATTACAATTATATGTAACATATTTACATATTACAATTATAATGAATCCACTGAATATGAAAACTTTAAATTTTAATTAGTTCCTCGCTTACATATTGAAGTTTCGGCGTCTTTATTGTAATATAGAAAGAGGGGATTTATTTGATTTAAATATGTTGACCATGACAGCGTTTTCATACATTTAGCTATGAATAAGCAATTTTCTACACACGTTGAGAGTTTACACAAAGAATTAAATTGAATAAAATCTATTATAATGTATTTTTGTATACACCAATAAATAAATATTTATGGGATCACTATCCATTCTTAATTCTTGAACAATATTTAAATATTTTTTTATCAAAATCGGTCACATAATGAAAAAGTTATAATAGTAATAAGTTATAATTAGACTAGTTTTATAATAGGGAAATGTCTATGCACGGAGAAATCGAACTCCGGGGGCGTGGTGGACTCGCGCTTGTGTCCGCCGGCCAATAGTTTCAAAACTACAAAATTTGTTTTGGCCACTTTTAGCAGATCCGTTACCTGGAACAATGCGTTTAAAGATATAGTTTTTAATATCTTGACTGCTTCGGAACATCCCACGCGCTGCTACGCGGAACACTGCACAGTTAGGGTCAGTCGCCAAAATATTTCAAAAATATTAATCATTATTTCCTAAAACATTAAACTGTTTAATGCCATCTTAAATGGATTCGTAAAGAGACATTTGATATGAAATATCAACACTAAGAACCCACTGAATAATCATGTATACCTAGTGTGCGGCGATACTGACTATAACAAAGTACAACCTACCTCCTGATCTGGCGTCGTAAAAGTTTCCAGTACAGTTCGCGCTTGTTGGAAGTGTTTGCAGCCTCCTAAGTACAGGATCACGGGGTTCTCGTATCTGTAACAATTGTTATATAGGACCAACATTTATAAAGTAAACAAAAAATTGCTATGACGTTAATATGCGTAGGTTTTATCTCTGCGTACTCTTAAAGCGTTAACAATGGTCATTAAGTTTTTAGACTAAGGTTACGTAAAGTTTTTTTTTTCGAAAATACTCAGCATCTGTAGTTACTTTGACATCCATTTTGTATTATTTATGACAACAGTGAAAGAATTTAGTCATACAAAATGCGACAGCTGTGTTGGTATACTGACTTGAGCGGCTGCGTCATCTCGCAGAACTCGTGGTAGTGCACCTGCGGCGGGGTGAGCACGGCCAGCGGCGCGAACCGGTGCTTGTAACGCACCGCCTCGCTGTCGAACGCGCACGTCGGCTGCCGAATCTTGCCCTGCAGCTTGAAAGCCACCAGCGCCTGTCCAAGACCAACATAACACATACAAGAATTACACAGAGATTACGGATTTGGTATTGTGTGGTGACATACTTCTGGTCGTGTTATTTTAAAATTGACCAGAATATAAGAAACCAAAATATCAGAAACTCTCGACTATACTTTACATAAATTTTATACAATTATTGAAATAATACAACCACTAACATTTAAGTGAAGCTTACCGCAATACATGAGTAAAACCTCCATTCAAATAATTGAAACGGTTTCTGAAATTAGCGCGCACAAACTTACAGACAGTTCGACAAAGAGCGAGAGAAAATACTCATGTTGTTTTTTAACGAATGTTACATATTACATGATTTCAGCGAGAGATGACAATAAGAACAAGTCACCTTGTAGTAGCCGCCGCACATGTTCTGCAGCACCTGGCACATGAGGCCTTCGCGCGCGTGCGGCCGCACCCGCTTCTTCTGGCGGCGCGAGCCACGCTTGCTGTCGCGCCGCGCCGCCTCCGCCGACAGCGCCTCCGCCCGCCCCAGCGCCGACACCAGCCAGCCGTACAGGAACTCGTACAAATACCTGACATACAATGAATAAAAGTAGAGAATACTTTTTTACTTACTTTACTTTTTACTTTTTTTTACTTTTTTTTTTTTTTACTGAGTTAAAAATTTTGACATCAATAGAAGTCTACACCGTCATTGACAACCTAAAAAACAAATATAGCATCAGTTGGCAACAAGGGTATTTTCTTAATTAACTGAATAACCCTCATGCTCTACCGCTTAAAGTTTATGGGTTTAGCGGCAGAGCATGATGTTTTCTTTCCTTTCAGTTATCTGTGTATTATTTAATCACGCAAATTGACCAACTTTCTGATTATTCAATGTTCTAAAAATAAAACGACACATAAGAGCTATATGCTATACTATACCAGAGCTATAGCTATACCAGAATATGTAGTGGTACTCGTGCACGCTGTACAGCTCGAGCTCGAGGCCGGCGAGCAGGTAGGCGATCATGACGCGCAGCACGTGGTACAGAAGCCACGTGCCGAAGCACGAGCGCCCCGCCCCCGTGCCGCCCACCACGCCGCCGCCCACCAGCGCGTCCACGCTCTCCGCCTGCAACAATTATTACTATTCAAGTAACGACCTGCTCAGTCGTGTCGTGTGTAATAAAGGGTTCCTGCACCCACCAGTGGTTCATACAGATTGAATATATTATAAAAAAATAGTAAGCATACGCATATAGAAGTGTCTATTTGTGTGTATGTGCGTACGAACGAATTCATACCCACGTATGCAGTGGGGGTATGAGCGTCCGCGTGCATGCATGTGCAAGTAAGTGACTGACCTCTTCCTGTAATGCTGCGAACTCGTCCAGCAGTAGCGCCAACTTGTCACGTTGTCTGGCGCGGTTGTGTCCGCACACCTGCAGCAGCACTGCGAACGGACGCACGCAGCGCACGAGGAAGTTCTCTACTAAGTCACGAGCCTGCAACATTGTAGTTCGAGAAAGTTAAGAAAAAATATATTTTACAATTTCTAACACCGTTATTACTGAACGGTCAGTATTTATCGTTTTAAATAAAACGTCTGTATTCTATGACATAGTAACATCATGTTCACTATTAGACTAGTACCTGAGGAGTGCACCCCGCAGGTGACTTAGGGGTGAGTGCGGGAGGGTTGACGAAGCTCCTGATGGACTCTCGCAGTATCTCCACGAAAGGGTGGTGCGGGCGCGGCTGTCCGGGCGCAGCCACCGCGCTCGACGCCGTGCTGGCGGGCGACGGGCTCAGGTATAGCAGCTGCAGCGCCGACCGGGACAGAATGCACGCGCGCTGACGACTGAAGTCCATGAAGAAATCCTGCAAGAGAACATTACAATAAATTGAAATTGGAAAATTGCAACGACAAAATGATTTTATCATCGACGGATTGAAAATACTAGCTATTTGTAACTATACCAGTAATTTAACTCAATACTTACGAGTGCGGTATGAAAGTTGGTGCACGAAGTAATCTTCCATGCGTGTCTGAGCCTAGTGACCAGCTCGTCGAAATACTGCAGGGCTTCGGCACGGGGCTTGATGCGCGTATACCGAGGGAACGTCGGAGGCAGCAAGCGCTGGTTTATCATGGGCTCGAAGCCAATAGGATTAGGGGAATCGGCTAAAAAAAAATATTTAACCCATAAAAATTTTTTTTTACATTATTTCCAATTAACAAGGATAACATGATAAACTTTAACCATTAATGTTACCATATTTAATCCATTAAAACATACAATTTTGTTTACACGGTCAGTATTCCCAAAACTAGTGCACATCAAGTATAATTATTTGTGTTTCAATATTAAAGATAATTTTTACTTACAATTGTCGACTGGCTGAGTGCCTTTGCTTGTTGTTTTGATAATGATCTTTATCATTTCAGAACAGCCGTTCAGTAAGGCGACGCAGTCCGCACCGGACTGAGCGTCTCTTTTCGTTATCACTAGAAGCGCTTGGTAAATCATTCTAGTGAAACGGATTCTAGCCGCCAGTGCCAACCAGAGATTATTTGCCTTAAATTATTAATAACCATATTATATAAATTTTCAATAAACACAAATGTACAAACATTCAATCTTTGAGAGAGAGGAACAAGGTTTATGCTGCTGAAATACAATTATAGAACAAAACTCAAAGTTTCATTTACTTACATCATCATCATCAAAACTCCGAGCCCTTTTATTGAGATCTTCCTCCTGTTCTCTGAGCATCGCGATACATTTCTGTTCACTGACTTCAAGACTAGCATCATAACTGTTACCCATTTGGGGATTGGAGCCAAGACGATAACCGTAGCCCATCGGTAGAAAATCTTCCTCTTCAAATACTTGTGCTCTGAAATGTAGAGCTTGATAAATAATTTTATATTTAAATTACGAAAAATCGGATTATTGTAGAGAAAAAAGACGGGAAAAACAAACTGTTTATAATATACAAATACAACCATAAACAATGACCTATAATAACCTAAGATCATGTATACATGAATGTGGAATGTGGTACAGGAATATGGTGAAATCTGTGAAGTTCACACCAACTGAGAACAGCAAAAAGAGAAACCCATAGTCTCTGCGTACCCCACTGGGTTATGGTCGTAAGTTATAATGTTATTTTTTTATAAATATGAGTTAGACAATTGCACTTACTTGTTAATACATTCTCGAATACAATCTAAAAGCTTGTAGACAGCGATGCAATATGCTTTCAGTGTTTTATTTATAATAGAATGAGGCTGATGCAGATATAGATTGGTGAACACTGTCTGTGCGAGTGAGTGACCTTCCAGCCAGGACACAATGCATGCCATGGTTGCATCTATTATGCCTATCAGCTCACTCGGTTCTAGTTCATCTATTTTTAATTTACCACACTGAAAATACACATTACTGAGGTAAAAATCGGTGAGCAAATGACAATAAAAAGACCACAAAAAGATATAATGCCTCGAAATCAGATCAATGTTGTCAAGATTGGTATATTACAGTGGTTGTCAAATATATTGACAACTTGAAAAGTCATAGATTTTTTAGACAATGAAAGGCACTATATCCTTTAGAACATATATCTACAGTAGAAATCCATAAATACATACAGCAACAGCCTGTGGAAAGTTCAGCGGTTTTGGATTCCCCCGATTGCACAGCATTCCAGCATCCATCTTTGGGTCCATCATCTCAATAGCCGACATGGCTTCAAATAAACCAAAAAGGTGGCCATCGTGTAGCAATTCTCCTAATTTAAGATCTACAAAAATAAAAAATAACACGAAAATAAAGACTATATATTGTCATAACATTGACACTTTCATTGCCAGTTCGTTTAATGTATTACAAAAGTCAAGTTGGCTCATGATTTGGTGTTAATAAATATTTAAAGATGTGATAATAAATTGAAAAATAATACCTTGGATATTTTTGAAGAAATCTGATGTTATGTCAACCCAATTGTAGGTGACTTCAGGTGAGACTGGTAAAGAATCCATGGCCCTGTTAAATATTTTAAAACATAATACATAAATAATTATGAAAAATTGTGATCAAAAATACAATGTTTACTTGAACCTAGTATACTTTTAAATTATTTACACATTATAATCTTTTAGTCCTCTAATAATGTTTATAAAGTATCTGAGTATTAAATATGTGAAGAAAACTTATTTTAAGGAAGTTCTAGTAACCGATACACATCAAATTTGACACAGATAAAGAGGAGAAGAAGAGCAACAAGCTATTTATGATCAAAAATAAATTAAACCCTTTGATTATGTATTATGGTCAAATTTTCACCACTGGGCATTCACTTTAAAAAAAATGTAACTAATTTTGTTAGAAATAGCAACTTACCTTTCTCAGTAAAAAGAAATAAGAACTGGACCAACTATTAATTTACCATCAAAATATTTACATGATTTATATTATGACAATTAGCAATACAATAGATAAATCTCGCTAAATTAACTGCATTAGATAAATTAAATGACTTCTAAAAATCCCTTTAATATAATGTGTTAATAATGGTAACGATTAGATACACTTTAGAGATATTTGTATGATACAGTAAAGTTAATTAGCTAATTATTTAAGGCATTGGCTCTTAAAACATTTAACGAAACAAATAAGCACAATTTTATACAGCTCTTAGCAGAATACATCAATGACATTTATTAAATACATTTCTCAATCAAGGTTAGATGAATTTAATAACGTTTAGTGATTTAAATACACAAGGGACTGAAGAAATGAGTACATGCTGATCTGTACTAACCCATCACCATCATAATAATAATCGTTATCTGCCATATTAAAGTTGAAGAGGTAAATCAAAAGTAGGAAGAGAAATATAAAAATAATTTACCATTGAATTTAATCACAAATATAAAAAATTATTTGCCACAATAAAAACACCCGCTTTTCATTCTCTTTTGACATTGACAGATTGTAAATGTCAATCAGAAGAAAAATTAAAAAGTGTGTATTTTATGATCTGGCTACGAGATATTTAAGCCGAACAGAAGCAGGCAATCAATCGACAAACCAAAGATAACGAATTTTCTATTACTTGTGTCAATAATAACACAGATTGATAATATTTCTTTTCTTCATATTTTTAAGGTAATTCGTGTTAATTTAAACTTTAGTCTATCTATTTTATTCAAAAATCTAGTATGAGTTAAACTATTTGCTGCTTGAATTAAAGTTAAAAATTAATTTAGTAAAAAAATCAAACAACATATTCATATTGCTGAATCTTTATATATATCTTATGGTGTTTTTGAACGTGGGTTCAGGTGTCGTTTCAATATTGGGATCTTCTGTAACAGGGTCATACACATCGCCGTTAACTTGTGTTGGTTCCATTGCTTCCGTTGTATCTCCAACAGTCGCCGCGTTTGCTGGATTACTACCGCCTCCACCTGGTTTTGACAAACTTACGCCATCTAGGCCCATATCCATACAATCAAAGTGTAAAATCTGTAATAAAAAAGTAAGTTTGATTATAATTTCACGATTTCTTTAAGCTCTAAGCAGCTGTTTATTTAAAAAAAAATTAAACCGACCAAGACTGGCGCCATATCGATCCTGGTGTCCATGTCCATACAGACATGTAATCTTTGCTGAACTATCGAGACATCGAATAGTCTGATACACATGTCGACAAGTCCAGGAGGCAAATAGGGCACCGCAATGGGCACGCAGAAGGGTGGAGGGTTGCTAGCTGCAAATTATGTTTAATATTGTTATTAGCCTTTTATTACACATATTCACAGTATTTCAATTATTTAATCATTACCTGTATAAGGACGAATATGTTTAATACACATAAAACCCGGGAAATACTATACCTGAAAACATTTGTACTAAAACACTGTTGTTGCTCATTTTGACTTCTAAATTTATCATAGCTTCCTCCGGCTCAAACTTTAAAATTGCACACGCTGTAAGTAAACGATAAAGTTAACAATTATAAGTTTATACGAAACTCTTAACAATTTGCTCACATCTACATTTTAAAAGAAAATCTTTTTGTGCCCTTTTTACCCATATCTTTTTTTCCTTACGTAATTTCCTAAATAACGTACTTATACTCTCCTCCTTTCATAACCCAGATCATATATGCACTGTGGAGTTTCAGGAATTGCAATGATCATATATCATTAGCCAACTCTTGATATTTACAAAGGTAATAATTGTTATGGTATTAAACATTACATACTGCGTCTATCGAAACCAAGCGCTTCTATTCGAATGCCGGTACAGCAGGTACATATGTAGCTCTCGCATTCGCAAGGTCCACCGGTAAAGGGCAGTCTCATTCGCCAACCAGGCCTGTACCATGGTCTGGGCATCATCCTTCGTATAGTCTGTAAAAAGAATACGATTTGAATGTTGAATATTGAATACATTTAAATATTTGCAAGACATTGACTATATTTACACTCTGAATGGTGTGGTGGTAAGAGGCAGCTGCGTATGTAGATAGACTAGATGTATTAATAATGATGTGCTATTAACTCAAACAGTATAGATTCATTGTTTTTATCATCAACTTGTACGATAAATTGCTTAACTGTTATTTACTTTAAAGTATTTACATATCGATTGTTACCGCCTTACCTCGTTTGTGTGAACATCGTAATAAATTGAAAAATCAGTAACATCCATAGCGAAACCTCGTTTGAAATTTTGAATTTCATATTCATTGTACGAGTATCCTGAAATAATTAATTAAATAAAGTACTCTTAAAAACAAAAGTATAAAGGTCAAATAAGTATTTAGACAGTTATAACATATTAGCACTAATGTTGTTAACTCACCTGGAATAACCGTTGCACATAACATGAAATAAAAAATAACTTGAACCACTTTTGTTTTCATTTCGTTTATATTATTGTGAATAAATATTCAATTGTTGCCGTCACAAGGGACAACATACAAATGACAGCACGTTTGTACTTACGTTAAAACCAAACTCATAAAAGGCTCGGCTTAAACAATTCGTATGCTAGATATGTCGTGCGACCAATACTCGCTTGCTGTACTTTCTAGAGAAACTCCCGTATAACGACATTGACTACGAATATCTTCAGCTAAGCATCATTAATTATCCATTTTCACATATCCAATAACTTTTACCTCATACATCAATGAAAAACTTATCAACTCTAAAAAAAAATAATTTAATTCGATAGAAAGTACAAACCAAACCTAAAAGAATTGTATTCGATATGTGACTTATACTTCTAATCGTTCATACATAATACAAACATTAACATCAATAAATAATTTAATCAACTAAGTAACCACAGCCACAAGCTCATTGTCAGAAAACGTCTAAAAATCGTCGAAAGTGTCAAGCAGTGATCGTACAAGGTTCTCGTCATATTCTTCGATGTCATCTTCGCCTGCATCAATAACGGCGTCAACACCGCCCAGTGGGTTAGGTATTGGCAGACCTCCACCTTCATCCGGTTTTAACATCGCCAAACCATTTGCACCCATCCTAAAAAAACAAAATATGTTTTGAGAATTAGCTTATTATCATACTAATACCAATCACGGTATTTACATATTCACTAAGAAGATCCTTTATTTCAAATTTTGTATAAGAACGATACTAAGTGACTGTTAAAGAATTTTTCGTTCAACTCTGAGTGTAGTTAGGTATAGAAATAAAATAACCATACCTTAAACAGTCGAACGCTACATTGAACAGTTCTAAAGACCTCCACTGTCCATTCATTGCCAAACAAAAATGAAAGTTCCTTCCGGGGAAAAAGATGTTATACAATCGTGCGCACACTTTAAGGTTAGGCATTCTTGGTGGGCTTATACACATTGGCCTTGGATTTTTTCCTAGAAAAAAAAACAAAACAAAGATAAACTTAAAACTACTTAACCTATTAAATTAAGCAGATAAATAATTGCATACCTGACATGGAATTTTCGTACAGTATTCGATCATTCATAGACATAGCAACATCTAATGCGAAATCTCCCGGATGGTAAG
>JAODUI010000012.1:6846132-6871400 GCA_027563995.1 Papilio gigon
ATGTAGGTAAAATAACGATGACAATGATAAAAAAAAAACTTACCAATTTCGTTCCCATCTGAATGAAGAAGAAAGCAAGTAGCTAATAATAACAACTCAATTAGCTTCATATTGAAAGCTTATTATAACACGAAGCTGTGCCGATCGCGTGAATAATACAGACGCACTAATTCGCTTCAACAGAACCTGACCGGTTCGAATATTATACCTTTCCGATATCACTACTTTCACGTATTTCATTCACTAACATTTTTGGTTCTTCTTTATTTAATTATTATTAAATTGAACTTTAAACTTCAAAGTAATATTAAAGCGCCACAGTCAGTGGCAGCGGGCTGGAGACTGAAGTATAAATAAGCAAATCTTGTTGTATTTACCACAGACTCTCCTTTTTATAGCTTTACAATGCGATTTCAGACATTCTTGGAACGGAATCTCCTTTTAGTATTCCAAAAGAAAATATTTTGTTCACTTCGTAAAAGTAGGGAAGACAGGAGTATTTACAAATTTGTAAGGTGTTGAAATAATTTAATTAAATAAATAGGTTTGTTTATATTTACAATTTAACTAAATTTTTTGGCATCATCTAATTTACATGTCTCATTGGAAAAAATCCCCAATAGCATCACCGATATCCTCAAGAGGTCCGTTATTGTTTGGTCTACCGCCAAACAGTCCACTGCCAGGTCCACCGAATAGGCCTCCGCCATCGCCACCACCTAGAAGAGTTCCCGCTGCGGCTTCCAAAAAGCCACCGCTTTCTTCGCCTCCACTGCCGAAAAGGTTTATTGGTTTCGGTCCAGAAGATACAGGTTTAGGCTTCAAGCCTGTTTGAACACCCGATGACCCAAATCTGAAAATATTATTAATCGTAATAAATATTGAGTTAATCAAAGGACGCAATTAATTAAATAAGTGAGAAGAAAAAAATGTAATCGAATAAAAATATTACTAATAGCAAACATATCAATGTCTAATTTTTCTTACCCAAAACATCTGAACGAAGCTGAATAAATGGGAAAACCAGCAATGTCAGCGTTCATATCCAAACACGCAAATGTGTTTCCATTCCGGACACGAATGTCAGATATTTCTGCACAAACACGGACAAAAGGAGCTCTCCTGGGATTGAAGCAAATCGGGGGAGGATCACTGGCTGAAATTAATTTTTCTGATTAAACTCTATGATACATTGCCATGCTATATAAAAGAGTGAGGATTTTAAATAAGAATACATAATACTAACACCTAAATACAGTCATTAAAATATTGTAACTTATTAATCCGGATCTTTTCAAAAGTCAAGATAAGAAAAAAATTACCTGACACTCTACGCCGAACTACAGTATTGTTATTAACGTTTAATCTTACGTCAAATATAAAATCTTCTGGCACAAAAGTTATATTTCCGCATGCTTTCATTCGTATTCTTTCCAAAATTGATCCTGTACAGCAACCGCATTGCCTCTGCACACAATTGCAAGGAAATCTAACAACTTGGCCTTCAATTTCTTCCACTGGATTATCAGAAACGTCGTCCTCTTCAACAGGATTTGGTGTTATAGCAGCTATCGTGGTTGTTGGACTTGTTACTTCCTGTAATACTACCTCATTAATTACATCATTTTCTACAGTCGTATCCGGTGCTATGGGAATGGGAACTTCGTCATTGGCATCATCTTCATCATCACTTTCATAATCTTGTGGGACTTGTATTGGTAAGACTATGGTCACTGGAGACTTTAAGATTGGTACTGGATGTAATGCTTGTTTCCAAACAACATTGGGTACTTTAAAGTCAATCACATCGTACTCTCTATCCTTTGAAGTGATCATATTACCTGCAATAATTATTCCGTATTAAATACTCATAGATGTGTATTAATCAACATTTATTTAGATACTAGATTTGAATTACTTACCAATACCCGCCGAACACGCCTTAAAATAATACAATAAAAGCACTAACTTGAAGGAAAATACGTTAGAAGTCATGGTATGTTATCTTCAATTCATTGTAATTAAACAACAACAGTTACGCTCGACTTTCGAGTTGAAATTGTTAGCAAAGCAAGTCTCCTCCCACTATTTAACGGCTAACCAGTAAGAACTTTGATTCTTATTTTAGCTGCACATCGATGAACATCGCAAACAAGTTTTAAATTTTAATGCGTTGACAGGTGAAAGTAGTCGTTTGAAAATAAACCTTAAGATTTGAATACTTCACTCCTTTAAGGACTGGCAGTTTAGGTTATGTATTGATACTACGTTAAGGATTACGCAACATTCGGAAAAACACTTGTTGTCTAATTTCTCTTTTTGCAAATGACATCACATGATTTTCCATGATGAAAATTGACATATAGTCCATTAAATGTTTACACACTTGTTATTTTAACTACTGATGTTATTGTGTTCTACAGTATTTCTGTATTCAATAAGCAAATTGTGGATTTTGGACTTTATTTGTTAGTTACTAAGTATTCCCATCAGTTGCAGAATTATTTCTCTATTTAAAAATGACCATATGCGACTAAATTTGTAATTCAATCAGTCAAGTCTGTTCAAGTAAATCATTTCAACTTCAAATTTAGTTACAAGGACTTGGTCGTCATTAGATGAACATTTTAAAAAAATAAGAGAATATAAGGTATCGATATCATTGTTAGCATTTCAGCTTTCTGTATATTTAGCTGTATAAAGCTACTAACTGAGCAACTGCTACTACACGGGCCGCGATCAATGTCTTCCGAGATAAGGATAGCTGCTGTCTATATAAAGTTAAGTAGAGTTATTAAGTAATTAAAAAGTAAAAAAAAGTCTTTGCTTTGAACATTTTAATTAAATAAAAACATGTGTGTGTTGTTATTACCTTACGTGCGTTACAATTTTACATCAAAGGCAATATTAACGTTTTTATTTTATATCCAAAAATAAATAATGTTCAAATAATTTATCTATTTACAAAGTTCTTAAGAAATTAAATTAAAGGAAAATAAATAATTATTATCTAATTATGATCTATTAAAGTCTTTTTAAAACGGTCATCATGCATTTGACCAGTCCCCTTGCATCATTTTATTTTGTCTTCTGCTTTCTTTGTTTTTATTATTCATACGATCAGCGAAACCCATCGAGGCCGATAAATCTCCGAGGATGTCATAGTCATCTTCATTTCGGCCATTATTCTCGTTTTTTATATCTTTATTTTTGTTCTGTCTCTTATGTCTGCCGAAAATACCCAATTGCTGGCCAACGCTTTCTCCAATTTTAGTCAAATCTAAAACATCTAAATCAGCCAATCGAAAATCTGCTCCTCTGTGCTTCTTTTTTGGTATCGATTCACCATTGTAATTATTTCCTGCATACGTGATTCTGTACTTGTGACCGCGTGTTTGTTCAGACAAATTCGATTCTCTTTCAGGTACAAGTTCTTCAGATTGTGAATCGAGATTCTGAACTATTTGGATCATATCATCTGAAATTGGTTCCGTTGGTCCAAATGATAACGTCGATGGGTTTTTGGGGGTTATAGTTTCCACTTTTTGGTAAAGTACTTCAGAATGACTTGTTGTTTTCTTTTTCGTTTCTTCATCTTCTTGGGGAATAACTGGAGTTATGGGCATGACGGAGAGCTGTCCTGTTATATGTGCCAGGGACATTTCGAGACTTGGGTCATCAAATGTGGTCACAGTTTTTGGCGTAGTTAGAAATTGAATGGTGGAAATTTTTTCAGTTGCAAAAGTAGTTTCTTGGTTTATTAAATCTGCCCATGGCTTTTGCACAGCATCTGTTAATGGTACCTTATTAGACACTATTGGTGAAAATGTTGTGGTGGAAACTGTTGAACTCATAGTCGATGTAGTTTCAGCAGAGGTTGATGGTCTTCTAGATGGACGCCCATTTGGTCGTCTTGTTGGTCGTCGCGTGGTTCGACGAGAGATGGGACGAATTTTTACTGTAGTTGTTCTTGTTACCGCAGGCCTCACAGTTGTTACTCGAGAGGCTGGTCTCCTTATTGGACGGCGCGTTGGTCTTGGCCGCCTTGTTGTCGTAGAGGATGGTAATATGGGGGCTTGTTTCTTTTTATTTTTGTTTGGTTTTTTACTACCAGAGCCAAAGAGGTCTCCTAACAAATCTTCTCCTAGAATACTGAAGCCAGTGTAGTCTGAACCTTCTACATCATTAACTGCATCAAGATCGCCTAAAAATAAATAAAAAAATCGGTATTTTGCTTAAAATATCAATAAAATATTCTTACATGTACAAAGTTTAGTGACGATTGAGGTTCCTTTTATGTAATCAAAGTAACTTATGTTCTACGTATGTTAGACTTTATTTCTAGATTTTAGAAACCACCATCTGCTTACCACCATCGTCGTCATCGTCGTCCGATTCTTCATAGTCATCATCACCAGAGAGTCCGAAATCTACATCATCATCATCGTCGTCATCGTCATCGTCGTCATCATCGTCTTCATCAGAGTTCTTATCATTTTGAGGGAGTATGGGTAATGGGTCCGCCGGTTCAGATGTAACACCACGTGGACCAAATTTAAAGCAGGATACCCTGACCGCCGCTTCGACTGTACTCTTAGATTGAAGTTCCAACCCCAAACAGGCTCGGAACTCTTCTCCGGTTCGGGCAATATTATAAACACGTCCACAAAATTTAGATATTCCTCCAGGTAGAGGCATACAAACTGGACTTGGTTTGCGACCTGTAATTAAAAACGTTCATTTATTAAAATCATTTCAAAGATATTGTTCCAAGTTTAAAAATAGAAACAATAATGTAATAAAGACTACAAACGTCATAGAAACAAAGTTACTTACTGGATAATGTACGATTAGCAATTACTTTTCTTCCAAATCTCAAGGATACGGACATCTTGTCATCGTTCAAATACATTAAAGTCGCACATCCTGGAATTGAAATTATTTATAATATTACGTATATTCATGAATACTATTTTAAAATAATACCGTACTGACATGGAAAGACTTTATGCTATATAGTTCTTCCACTACGATCTCTTGTAATCTGAACAACAGATTTTGTTTAATTAGATATTAGTTTATACGTATTCCTTATTTGAAGTGTCATAGGTAACATAGTATTGAAACAGTCAGCCTGTTTATATATCGAGTGTTTTAATAAAACAATTGCCTGTTTAATTACCTGCACCGCTTAAATTAACAAGCGGGACCTGAAAGTCTCTGCAACAATTGCAATAAACTTCGGAACATTTGCAATATCTATTAATGCTGTTGTCTTCTATTTTAATATCATTGTTCTTATTTGTTACGCCGGTCTTGTTATTCTTCTTTTTACCTGAATTAAAACAAATGAGTATGTATATAATTTTAATTAGGTAACCCGATGGTATGAAGACTAATGCTGTCTCAGTTCTTACAAATGAATTGAGAGGGATCGCAACATTATCGTGTTACAGATGTTACGAGAGTGAAGATACAACGCAAAAGCATGTCCCACAATACAAACATTGCTTTGCACGAACCAATCAAATTATGATATGTAACATTTTTTTTTCGTCGTGACGTCACTTGCGACCAGACCTATCTAATTAATGCCCAGTTTATTGGTATCACTTTAGTTTCACTTTACATTGTCACGCTACATTACAATAAATGCATTTTTTTATTAAAAAAAAGTTGTTCAATGTAAGAGCATATCAAGAAAGTAAAGTCATCATGGTCACAAAGAGAAGCCTAAGCAATGAATCGCTCAAGTGAAAATTAATCATTGAAAGTGGCAGTTACAATAAAAATGTACTTACCAACTTGTTTTGAGGCTGCAAACGCCAGAAGAACAAATATTAGTAGAAGCTCAAAAACCAGGGAGAGCTTCATCGTGAAGAACTTCTCCCTGCCTGTGAAAGAAAGAAATAGCATAATTGATAAGTTCTTCTTTAATAAACCATGTTCTATGTGAGTTCTGACTTGATAATGATAACAACAAATTCACATTACAATAAGATAGATGTTATTACTCACAATATTTTTTTTAATCGTATTTGATAATTATTTTTGTGTAATTTTAAAGATTTCGTCATATTTACAAGAATGGTAGTAGTTTTATTAATTAAAAAATCAATATAGTTAAATCCAACTGTAGTAATAACCACATAAAGTTTAAATCATATTTACTTATAATTATAAAATAAGTGTACAGCACAGTTTTGTAAAAATTACAATATTATTTATTTAAAAATAGAAACCGAACGCGTTGAAGTCTTTTCCTCTACGCACATCGCACAGCAATTTCACAATTTCAATAAATACATCAATTTTTATTTAAAAATTAAATATTTTAAAACAAATAATTATTGTACAAATAAACCTACCTCCAAATCTATATTAAATGGCTATAAAACTCCTGATAACAATCGCGTCGCGGTCACACCGGTCCGAAAGTTGACGTTCGATTAAATTACAATGATTAGAAATCACGACAAGTGGCCCTAAACGTATTCAACGGCCTTACAACGGCACCGATACTATACAACCAATGCCTCGTACCCAGAGAAATGTGAAATGACACCGCACTGTCCGCGGGAAAGGAACACTAGCGATCACTTTTCTCTGTCACTCATCAAGGAGTTGTAAGAGATAGATGATAGAGACACGCACGCTTATGTAGAATTCAATGTCAATCATTTGTGTTATTAACTTTTATTAAGTAGGGGCGAGGTTGAGGGCGAGTATGTATGTAAGCAAGTTAATTTAAAGCATCGTGTGTCAATTAATTGTTAAAAATTATTTATAATAATCTATGTTTTTACATGTAAATTTAAACCTTACCAAGTTATGATTTTCATGGCATCTAAACAGAATAAAATAATATAAATTTTAAACAAAAACACCTTAAAATATGTGTAAAAAATTAAAAGGAGGTAATTTCGTACTGTGGTCTGAGTTTCATCAGCTTATTGCGAAAGATTGACAAACATTATTTTGTGTATCCGGAATCAGAAAATATAAATTTCTTTTCATAGTATATTCTAGAACCTATACGTATTTAGTACGTTGATCTCGGATATAGTCGTACTATACTGTGTTGGATTACAATTTATTTCAACTAGCCAAAATGTACTGTTGGAAGATAAATTGATTTTTAAATCTGGGGCGCAATAATTTAAATGTTGGTACTTACTGTTAACATTGCTTGTATGTACTACAATTAACTTACATCTGTGACCTTTATGATAGTGACAAATCATTGAATAATATTATATCGCATTTCATTAAACTCTACAAATGTGCAATGAACCAATGTTCATGAGCTGGCGTTGCCTAAAACGTAAACAGGTTAATTCTAATTTTATATTATACTAGTTACTCGGTACGTATGTACATGAGTTGTCGAAACAGTATAGTACAGTTTATTAAACAATAATTAACAGTGTACAATGCCAATACGGTATAGGAGGACTGTATGAAGGTCGGCTCCAGTCGAGCGGGCGGCGTGTATCGTGGCTGGTTCGGTCACTTTCTACTCGGTGAAAGTTGAACGTCGCCTCCGGACATGTTTGTTTTTCAAAACTCATTCACACCGCGACTGACTCCACACGTAATTCTTGTTGTCTGGGTCAATGTTCGACACGTTAATGAAATTATATGTATGTTACATATACGTCTAAAAATATATTTTTATTCATATGTAACGTAAGAAATGTTGTGAGACGTTCTTTTGTTAATCGTATGTAACTGAAATACTTAGTTATGTATTATCGTAACGATTTTTTTCCATTCCTTTATTATTAGTATTTTGTTTATTAAGACTATTTTGGACTTCATCCGCTCGAAACTGAAAAACACTTATTTATTAGTCTTTGCGCAATTTAAAATTATAACCAATATCTTTTGTTTGTTTGTTTTGGAGTTACCCTCTTACAAATATCCATCGATCTAACCTCTCCATATATGTAAACTTTCTTATTTATAACGATAGTAATATTAACAGTATGTAAACGGAAATTAAAGAATACTAATTAGAAATGATTTGTATTCAATTGCAAATATCGAATTATTTACCGCAATCGACACTTTAGTATGATATGAAAAGTTTTCATTAATATTCAATGTATATTTCCGAGTCCAAATGTTACATATTTATCATACGCGAGCACGCCGTCACGGCGCTAGTGTTGAACATTTAAAACAATTCATAAAGAATTTTCAATTATAACTTTGTATATTCACGAAGGTTTATTTACTTCATCAGTATTCTTCATAATATCGGGGTTATTATTAATTGCGGAAAATATTATTTTCATAAACAAAATAGCATTCTTATAATTTCTAACCAACATTTCTTCAATATCTGATGTCATCATCATCCCTTGTCTGCCCACTGTTGGACATAAACCTTTCCCAATGCCTTTCACAGTATGCGGAAGATCTGTTGTCGTTATGATTAAATAAGGTACGTACTTACAAACATTCATTCTTAATACCAATTAGTTGTAGCATCTGATTATCGAACAGTCGTCCATTATTTCTATTTATAATATTATTAAGAGATAAATTTTAAAACAATATCAATTCTTTCTTTTCAAATGTATCTCAATGAACTTTAATTAGAGTATGTTGCACATGATCCGTCGCCGGCGCGGTTTATTGACCCCATTGTGCGGCCGCGGACCGTAATGCACCAGCCTTATACATCTTAATGATGCTAACACATATTTCACGCTAACTATACCATTAAATCATATAGAAAAAGTCGATGTAATTCATATTGAACCAGACGCACATGCGCATACAGTTACTTGAAGGAAAAATAAAAATAAATTAGATGAAAATAAATTTGTTTCGATTTCAAACAGATAGAAACCAGACACGGTTGCATACGTCATTAGTATTGCGAAAAGTGACTCTATTTTGAATTATATACTATACATTAAAGTAGAGTTGTCACCGGAAATCATCAGCCGATGATCAAAGGGGAAGGGGAGTAGTGATTTTTTTTCTTTCAATGGGAATGCTTAATAACATGTTGTTCAATTTTTTAATAAAAAAACTAACGAGTAACTTTGGTGTTATAGAGATGGAGAGAGGGTTTATAAGCACGTTTGGATTTAGAAATAGTTTTAAGTCTATATAGTAATTAGAATCTCAAGGCAAGGAAGAGGCAGGGAGGAGCAACAGCTCTGCTCAAAATTATGTGTAATAAAACTGAAGCATAACGATGTAAATAATGTATACCAAGTCATTGTATTGAACTGACTTTGTCAGCTATAAGGTGATATTTCAATGATTACAGTTTTATTTCTCTCAATTATTATGTCAACTTACAGCAACCACGGGTACACTTTCTCAATGCAGCAGTGCATATAATTATAGTATAGTTATGCTTTATTTAAAATTTCACCTTCTATTATTGTGAGGGAAGTGAAACGGCCCGAGCAAGATCCGAGTAAAGGAGTATTTAGCAGTGTTGACTCGCCGCGGGCCAAGCACGACGCCTCTCGCGTACCGTCTGACGTCACTCGATCTTACACGCGCGAGATTTAAAAAAAAAATTATAAATTCATAAAACGGTCTAGAAGTAAACAGGAGGATGGCGGTAAAACTTGCACTGTCGCTGCTCGCTCTCCTAACGGTCGCAAACTGTGCGAGTTTTTTAGGTAAGTGTAAAAATATTTCAATTATTTTTTTTTCAATTAAAGAATTTCAATTTATCCTCTTAATCCTAAATATACACATGTTAAAATCTAACTGTTGCTATGTACGTGTTTTTTTTATTTAAAGTTAGATTAGAAGTTAAAAGATATTTTCCATTTTCGTTACATTTAATTAGTTAAATTAATACTTATCTCGTAAAACTATCTTAGATGAATCATGAATAATTTGTAGCGCCAATAGCCTAATGGTAAATGGTACAGACTAACGATCTACCGGTCGTGAGTTCGAATCCCGCCATTCGACTATTGTCGTGGACTATATCCTAACACAAACTTTTTCAAGCTTACCAGGAATGATCACAAGAAATATTAGTAAATAAACAAAAATCTCTGCTAATATTTTAACAATAACGAAAAGACTTTTGGTAATACAAAAACTGCCGGGTCCAGGACTTTCTCCGTGTCGAATACATCCTGGGAACTTAGTCATATATATACGTAGATCTCTTATGTAAAATGAAACTTAAACCGTGTAGTGGTTACCGTAATACTGACTGTATGAACACCGTATGCAAGTGAAAGTGAAGCAATTTGAAAGTGATGAAAAGCGTCTTACGTGATGTCACTGATGCTGTCACACAAAGTAAAATGACGACCGAGACAGTTGCAGATTCACTTTTTGCGACACATATAATGTTCTATTTATATACATATTATTTTTTCTAAGAAACTGGTGGTACAGGGTTCTTGTTCAACTATCTCATATTCATAGTATGAAAACCATGTATAGATTCGATTTAAGGACCTGATTAAGTTAAGTTGAATTCAATTGATATGTAATATTGTATACGTCACTTATTTGTCTATATGTATTTATTTTAAGCTAGGGATTAAAGGTTTTTTTTTTCAATTCCACGCTGATGAAATCACAATCAACCAGTAGTCTGCTTACAAAATGTTATGTATACATAAATGTGAAAAGACCACACCCAAATTAAAATTACTTTACTAAGCTGTGTATTTAAAAATTTCCCAGATTACCTCGACTGGGACGGTGGAAAGAAGTTGATCGAAGTGCCAGAACAAAGAAATTCTCAACCAAACAGGAACTGCATGTGTAAAGGTCCCGCTTGCATCTGCTGCGTTGATTTTAACATTACCATCGTCGACCTCGGTGGCCCAGGTAAAGTTATTTTAATATCCCAACAGGATATATCTAAAAAAAAAATCTAAGAGAGCTGCAAGGCCAGGACAGTGTCGCAAAGGCGCGGAATCGAGATAGGTGGGTTTTTAATGTCGGGAATCGCTACCTCACTCTAGTTAGTTAAACTATACGAAACACATAATTCTAAATCTTTGCCTAAAAGTTTAATTCGCAGTGTATTAGTTTAACGAGAAATATATATCAATTGAAATAATATTATGTTCAATTTTTTTGTTCTTACTTCGCCATATTGACAATATTATAAGTATATTATTTATGTTTGTATATCACATATATCTGTATCTTATTATGTTATTTCTTTTCAGGATGTGTACATATGAAATATCTGTCACCCGACGATGGATTCTCTGTTAAAGTGTCGTATGGAAAAAGTCTCATTCACAGTTCAAAGATTCAAGGTAATTATGATTATTTATTTATAAAGTATTTGAATATTGTATATGACTAGATGAACCATAATCATCAACTAGCCCTTTTCCCTATAAAGGGTCGACACAGTATGTTTTTCGTTAATCTTTGTCAGCCGTCGTATCTGAACTCACATACATCCTACGCATATCCTCTTTCAATCTCATCATCTTCTTGTTTATGTGCTCATCATATCTTCACCTTTGCTTCTTAATTTTTCTACCACTGGCACTACTTTCAAACTACGCCTAATATACTAGATGAATCAATAAATTTAATAAATACTAGAATGTCATCATCCTGCCAAGAGCTTAACCAGAATAAAAATTAATTGCATGAAAGCAATCATTAATGCCGCCATAAAATGAGATATTAATACGCATTAAACCTGTTATACGCCGGTAAAAGTACTTAAAGAGAAAGCGTACTGACATTAAAAGCAATACGTGATCAAATACGGACTTGTCAATAATTTCCATTAGCTTATTAAAATAATCGAAGTGAAATTGAATGGTTAAATTTATTTGTCTTATATCTATAACTTTCCACACTTGTGTTGCTAATAAATTATTTGTAATAAAAAAAACTATTAATAAAATTTGATAAGATTCGACGTGATGAACGTTTAATCACAATTTTTTTTTATATAGGAGCAAATCCACCGCCAATTTGTCTACAAGTTTTCGGAAAGTTTGCACAAGTATGCGCCAAGTTCAATGACCTAGCTCCCACCGCGGACGGTCTGCGTGGTTGTCTCGAATTGGGACCCAAGCTATTCGGAGAGACGCAGCTGGAGTTTCCAATTGGATGTTTTAAGTCAACACCCGGCGGTATGGAGATGGAGGACCCACCAGCTGAGACTGAAGAGTAAGCGGTTGTCAGATTCATCCAGCTCCAGAATATCAATACTCCCTTCTTAACACGCTTCATGATAATAGTAATTTAATGATACATATATTCCAGCACACTTAGTGCTCACACCACTGCTTTGGAAGACTTCGAGGAAGTTTAATGTAAAGAAGAGGATTATAAAATCTGATGGTGACCTGTACGATGATGAATAGAAATTTAATTCTACACCAGATAAATTCTATTCTAAAACTAAAATTGTGACTAATATAGTTTGAATTAACTATTTTAGGACTTTTCAAACAATAGACTTTCGATTGAAGCTATTTAAAAACAATTTAAAGTAACATATTGATGTATGAAAAAATCTATTCGTTTATAATTTTAAGAATACATTCAAAGTCATTTCTTAGTCATTCCGTATTTTGATTTTACATAAAATGTATTTTACTAATTCGTTCATTTTAATATTCAGGAGTACAACGGAAACGGAAGAGACTGCATCAGAAGATTCGAACGACTCCACAGATTTCGATGCGGAGTCTTTCCTATTAGGTGTTTACCAAACTGCGGAACAGGGCATGGCGTTCTTAAGTAGTTTGCTTGACATACCGCGGCAGAACGCTACACAAGCGGTCACTTCAACCCCAAAACCTGAACCACAGCGAAGAGGCCCAAAGAACATAAAACATCCTAATTTACTGTGATAGTACTTGCCCTTAATTTTATTAGCTTATAAGTACAAAATAGCATTTCTTAGAGATACATAATTTCTTATCGCAACTGCTTTTGTATTCTTCATGAGGTTGAAGAGATGCGTGTATAAACAATCCTATTAATGCTTTAATAATGTTATAATAGATTATAATTTTTGTTATTAAAATATGAATATATAAACGTGTAGTTAATTATTTACTACGCAGTTGCACTTTTCAGTGACCCTACATCATAGAAGATACGCTTTAACGCTAACATAAAATAATAAAATGGAATTGTAAAGAATAATTATTTTGTATTCCAATAAAATATACTTAGAAGAAGTGTCATCGTGATGCTTGGTGATGCATCACATGCGTACAGACGAAATTTTCTAACTAAAGGTAAAATACATAGACATTTTTTGTTTATATTTATATTGGCAGAAGTTTTTGTAATTAATCTCGGGCGAACGGAGAAACGAAATTGGTCACGAACATGTATACACCGAACTCACTGAAACAAAAAACAAATTAGATAAAATGAGCGAGAGAATTATAATATATATATAATAATAATAATAATCTATCAACAACAAATAAACATTTAAAAAACTTAAACTGTTATTAACCAACGTAACGTAATAATGGTGTGTATTGATGTATTACCTATGATATCTCGCGTGGAGATTGTGAACATTGTATTTTGAGTGACTATACATGCAGTGGTCTTTTAAGATATTCTCAAATCATGTCCCAATTCTTACATCGCTTACATACAAAATTTTTCTTGGTATTAAAATGTATTTGAATAAACATTTGACACTTACTCAGTCTTAGTAGCTGATCCTCCGAAAATTGCGTCCCTAGGTCCCGTGCATTGTAAATCCATAGCAGTCTGATAATCAGGACACGCCGTTCCAATAAATCTTCTGCCGGCCACCACTTCGGCAGTGATCGATTCAGCGTAGAAAACGTATGAATAAATATGTGAGCAGGACACATCCGGCCCACAGCCGCTCTGTGATTTTCCCCCATTCGAGTAAAAATCTAAATCACCTAAGGGCAAATCGTACCCTTTACGGCTGGCGGTAGTGTGCAGTACTTCAACGACCGCAGCGTCATCTGCATTCAAGATTTCGGGATGATGCGTCCAGCCATGGAGAGATGGATCTAAAGCTGTGAAATTAAAAAAGGATACAACGTTAGAATTCGTTCTTTAAACAAAATTTAAATTAACATTTTGGAAATAGGTTCAATTTTGTATTTAATCTCCATATGTTTTCGATTTTATGAATACCTAATTATTTACAAATTCTTACCAACAACGTGTGGAATTTCTCCGTTGACATGTCTCGCCGCAATGCCGGCCACATGCCCGCCGAGACCAACACCAACAATACGAATTTGTCCAGCGGTGTATCCGAAGTTGTTGATAAGAATGTTAATGAACTGGGCAATGATGCGGCCAGCTTGAGGCGCGTTGCCGAGCCCCTGCGTGTACATCCCCGAGCCCGGGCTCCAGTCAACAGCTATCACGTTGACATCCTGCGCTGAGAGGTGAGCTGAAAAGTATGGAATTCACAAAATTACGCAAATGTCAGAAACTCTCATTCTCTTTTGTTTTTTCAGACGTATCCAAGCACCAGTTGAATAAGGTATGAGTGAAAATTGTTATTCAAATATCTTTGATGAATACGCGTATATTTGCGTAATATTGTTCATTACCTTGAACGACAAACGCATTGAAGTTGCCCGACACACCCTCGCCGTTGCTATGGATGGTGACGATTGTACGACGAGTGACGGAAAACGATGACGTCATGATAGATGCCACCGAGGGCAACAAGGGCTGGCTGACTTGGGGGTTAGCCCTGAAATTATGAAAGTTAGCATACACCTTTAGCCTTGCTATTAAATATATGAATTGCTTATACAGGTTTATATGGGAGATAGTGGAATTTGTAGTGTACTGTGTACGAACCTTGTAAATAAATGGAACACCACATCTCCATCCTTCAACTCGAATGCTGAAGCTGGAATAAAATATAAGCAAATTAAAGTGATACTTCAAGATTTAATATTGTCAGTGAATATGTAATATTTAACAATATCGTGTTGTCTTTACAATTTTTAATACATGTGTTTTTACCTAAACCATTTGAGGCGTGTAAAGATAAGTTTCAATAATTTTAATTTGGAAATAACACGAAAAATTACCAATGTCCTAATCCCGAACATTATCTTGTTGGATTAAAATTTTATTAACAGATAAGCTACCAGCTCTTGTAAGTATTTTATCCTTGATCACTAAATCTTTGAGGATTTTATTAATCATTCGATATCAATGTACGTATCAATTTCATGTGAATTTTATACAAAAATGTCATTTAATGTCTGCTGTATTAAAACTCTCTGAAGTTGATATTATGGAAGAAATTTTAACACGCATAAGATCTTTAGATTTCCATTTGTTTAATTTAGAGTAACGTACGCACTGCCCCCACTAGATCATTTCACATTAAGCTACTAAATTAATTTATTAATATTATTGACATTAAAATATATTTACTTTGTATAATAGAATACTATACAATCATATACTTCAAATTATAATTAAAAGAAATTCGAATATACACTACAATCTCACTGAACTTTTATACCATAGAAATATTGGCAATTATCGTTTCATAATCACAACTTAAATAGCAATAAAAAGCACAAAGCTGCTAAAAATAAAGGAAACTTAGATGTGTGTCGTAGGTCAATTGTTTTTTTTTTTGCTTTGCCACATTTCTAACTTCCTCCGGCAACGCAACGGTGTACTTTATCCCGAAATAGTGTTCTGTGTTCACAAATGTGCTAAAATTGATAATCACAATAATTTACCTGACGCAACAGCACAAAATAACAAAAACCCTCTTGTGATCGCGGACATTTCGAAAGTGTAACAACTGGAATTTTTAAAGATAAAACGTTTTTATATAAAATCTATTTATCATTCAGTTATTAATCTCTATTCGCGATAAATTATAAACTCCGATCATAAAACTGTCAATTAATTACTTTCCTGGATTCTAATTGGAGCATTACATTTTTAAGTAATAACTGGAATTTTCTATCAGTGATAAAAATCTTTATACATTGTCATAAATTCACATTATGCATTTTAGAAGGAAAATGAATATATAGAGGAATAGATAGAATCTAAGTAAGGTCATCATTTTATGTGTTATTCGAAGAGATGATGACCACATAAACAAGAAGGTAATGAGATTAAATATGGGTGGGTATAAAGGTAGAGGAAGACTGAAGAAAGTGTAAATGGACTTTATAAAAAAGAATATGCGTCAGAAGAGAGTGAATCCAAATATAACGTCACGGTATGGTACGTTCTGTACCGGATCTCCATATGGAAATGGTCATGTTGATGATGTCATTATGATTTAGGTTCATGGAAAGAATATCTATGATGGAATATTTCGCGAATATGGCAATATAAGTTCGCATAAATCATACGTACCTACTTTCTGGTTATTCGAGTCCGTACAAGTGTTTGTAACGATAGCACTTCCTATATTAAGTTGAGATTTATTTAGTCTGTTTAGTTGATTACAATCTCATTTAATTTCCTTATCAATGACTTTATCATTGTCATTTGTTGATGGTGCTTATCGTTAAAGGTCGTTTTTATAATTTATCGGTCAAGGCAATGGGCCCAGAATACAAACTTCATAGTAGACTAGACCATATTTACAGAAATACAATACAATCTCTATCTAATCTTGATTCAAATTAAGAGTTCCCTTCACCGATTATCTCATTAACAAAGATAAGGCTTCAAGCGCCCTCTGACTACATTATCAACTAACAATTGATAAAGATAAGATATAGGTATAAATAATCATAATATAATAATTTAGTTAAAACCTCCAGTTAAAGTCTTAGTTACCTTTCGCCATGCAACTACTAGTGCTCATCGTGTCGGTTGCACTATGTTAGTACGTGTATATTTAAATAATATACGAAATACAAATTTAAACTACTCTATTTTCCAACATCTTCGAATTATGTGTGTCAAGGATTATATAATATACACATTTTTTTTATTTGTATCTTTTAAATTTAGATATAACTTTTGGCAAATAATTAAATTAATTTCATTAATAAAAGTATTTCTAACTTCATTAATACAGTGTGCTTTGGTCACGGCTTCCCCACGACACCTGGTGACAACAGCCATTACATCGAAGGTATCAGTCGGTACATTTGGATGCCTGACGGTGAAGACGTGCCCCACCTCGTAGACTTAAACGAGGAACCCGATGAGGAGATTCTGACGACAAGAGACAGTACTCACAATCAATACTGGCTTTATACCAGGTATAATCAACTTTTGTTTGTGAAGTGTTAATGAAGGTTTTTTTTATCTAATTCAAACAGAGATAATAATAACATTGCGACTGCTGCAGATTCGAAGTCTTTTGACTATCGTAATTAATCACCCTTGCGTTAAATCGAAAATAATCAAAACGAATAGATAAAAAGACTCCAACAAACAATGATAATCGATTTAAAGCAGTAATAATGTTACTACTTATAAAAACGGCTTAACTCACGGGTAAATCGGTGTCGGTACTGACTAATTTCGAGCCCACCGGGGGCTTGGTACTTGAGCGCGTTCGCGGCTCGTCGCTCACTGCGCGCCTGCGCTCGCAAAGCGCATCTCGAGGGGGCGGGGGGCGCGGTAGGCGCCGGCGACGGTGACGAGTTCGATGTTGAAGCGTTGCTGGTATTGATGTTCAGGTTTCCTCCGATGGGCTTGAAACTAGTCGGTTCGGACACCGATTTACAAGTGTGTTAAGCCGTTTTTATAAGTAGTATAGTGAAATGTCTCACTAAAGATTTAATAATTTAATATTTACTTTATCTCTATTAATATTTATTATATATAACAGATAAGTGAAGCGACTCAAAGAATAAGTTACGGAACCCATGATCTCCTTTGAGTGAACATGAATTTTAAAATAACAAACGTAAGCATTATTATGTATTAACATATATTGCAGGTCTAATCCTGACACAGCAGAAATTTTAACATTGGATGATAAAGAATCGATTTCGAATTCGAGTTACAATGGTAAAAAGCCTTTAAAAGTTATAGTACACGGATGGAATAACGATGGCAATGCAAATGTAAATAGGATGGTGAAAACTGCCATACTCGACACAGTCGACTCGAATGTTATCGTAGTCGATTGGAAACGATTAGCCAGTTCTAACTACGTATCAGCGTCTAATGGAATCCCAGCAGTGGGCGAACATCTTGGCAACTTCTTAACATGGCTAATTACGACCGCTGGCGGAGACTGGAACGATCTACACTTGATCGGCTTTAGTTTGGGTGCACACGCTGTTGGTATAGCCGGTCGTACGACTGCAAAAAAACCGGCACGAGTAACAGGTATTAGTTCACTATTTTATCGACTAACTGGTAGCTACTACATCGTCATGAAAGACAGTCTTTCGTGATCAAGACAGGTTAAAAAAGCGTCTTACCCTGGCGGCTCCGATCTTTGCATCATTAATATGAAATATATTTGCTATAAATTTCACGCCGTCACGGTTTCTTCACCGTGTTAATTCTTTGTCTTGATTTTTTTTATTTTAAAGAAGCAATAATCATTTTATCTTACAGCACTAGACCCCGCAGGACCGCTCTGGGTGGGCAATCCCAAAGCATTGAACACTAATTCTGCAGATTATGTGGAAGCTATTCACACGGATGGCGGTTTCCTGGGCATGTCGGAAGCGCTAGCCCACGGTGACTTCTTTCCTAATAACGGCAAGCATCCGCAGCCGGGCTGCTGGATCAGCACGTGCTCTCACAGTCGCTCCTACAGACTCTTTGCATCCAGTATATACACAGACCATTTCATAGGGAAACGGTGTACCAATACTACAGAGGCGCATAACAACCAATGTACTGGAAGCGAATTTAATATGGGCAACTGCGATACAAATAAACGAGGGTAACTTTTTTATTTACTTTTTTACTGTGAATCTCCATTGCCGTAAAACATGCATAAAAACATGTTGTTCCCATTCATTCTCTTTGAAAGAACAAATCTATAAAAGTAATAAATGTTGACTGTATGTAATATCAATAAAAAAAAAACATATTTTGCGAGAATTATGTATATCCATTTATTTTAAATTCTTATATGTCCGCAATACCGCGTTTGTTTAACCATAACGATTTGACTGGACCTTTACTATAAGTTATATAATCTGTGCGGAAGTAACTTAGGATATATTTTTTTTAATTTAACGCTGACCAACGTACTCTCACCGACCAGTGTGTTACGACAATTGTTATTGGACAAGTTTTGGACAGTAGATTCCTTAAATCTATCTAATCGGATTGTATATTGATAAAATTTTTAAGAAGATCATTATTTTGACGTAATGTATGAAATTACTTAATTGTTTTGATGATAGAGCTGTTTTTTGTTGGAATGTCTGCATTTTGTAATAAACAAAAATTTAATAAAGGAACGTGATTAATTACCGTGCGTGGAAAGATAATTAATTAATTTGTACGCAATTTTTTTGTTTCAGATCTGGTATATATGGATTGAGTACGGAACGAAAATGGCCGTTCTGAAATCTTTTATACATTGTTTTATTTATTTATCGCAATGAACAATGCCACTCGCTGAATTGGGTACTCTCTTTACGTTTAGAAGCATATTTATGTATTATGTGAGTTGAGTAAGCTGTTACTGTACATATTTGTATGCATTGCTTATGGTATAACTGGAACCTAATTGGTTTATTAAATGCATATTTAATGTAAATAATAATTTTTGGTCTTATTTATTTATTACTTTCCTTGTTGCCCTACTTTTGATTTTAGTTTAATTAGTTTCATCATTCACAGGCGTTTCTGTACTATGGCGCCTAGTTTTGTGATAGAGCAATTAAAATTAAAAAAGTCCTATGTCACTATGTTGCATTTTTGTACCTAAAATTATAACCAATAAGCATAGGAATCGATTTAATAAATTAATTAAAGTAAACAAACAGTTATAACACCTTTAAAAAAAACGTTTCGACCTTTAAACATTTTTTCAATAAAATATTCAGAAGTACAAAAAGAAAACAGTTACAAATACGATTTGAAGTTTGTGACTTAAGTAATTATAAATGCAGGTGTATATTGAGAAGATTTGCTAATAAAAATTTTTAGGCGTTCAGTTTACAACGTTCACAATTTATCAATATGAATAATAATGAAAATGATCGTATGACGTCGGTACGATACAATTCTCATCATCATCATCATCATCATCAGCTTAAAGCAGTCCATTGCTGAACGTAAGTCTCCCCCATCAATTGCCACGGTTCTGTGCCGTCCGCATCCAGTGCACTCCCGCAACCTTGATCAGAACGACGGGGATGCCGGTTACTGGGGGCAGTGGTCTTCTAGTAGCCATCATTGGGGAGATAACGCCATAGTCGCCACGCTTGGCACGCGGGTTCGCAATCGCAGTATTCCACCGTAGCCTAGGAACGCTGCTTGCCATCCTCCGGACGTCTGGGCGTAGTTTAAAGACAGTACCCGGATCTGTACATTCTGATTTAAATAAATATATATTATTACAACATTTACCTCCAATAAGTTTTTCTTACGATATCTCTCATATATTATATAATTGTTATATGAAGAAAAGTAATGCAGATTGCCATAGACAATTTGCAAATTGACTGGGAATAGGGTAAAAAATGTTACGATCGCAAAATGACTTCAAGGAGCGCAGCAGAAAGAAAAGACGCCGTAAATTCATAGCTAACACATGATTGATCAATTTTTCCTGGCGGTGACATTAAAGAACCGCTGAGTAATCCGACCCGGTCGGCGTAAGTGAAACTAAATTATTATAGCTCACTAGCGCCGTTTCAATGTCAAAACTTACACAAGATCCTTGTCCTACTAGTAGGAGAAATTCATCTGAAACAATAAGGGGCTGCTTTTGTGATTTGTTCTAGAAAAATGTTACCTAGTATTGTTCTGTATTGTAACGTAAGACTATGTTGGTTGCCTACGGTTATATATGCATAGATAAATTCATTTAAAAGTCGTTCTATACGTAACGGAAGTTCTATATCTGTCTGGTCAGTTATTTCCCTAGCCTGTGTAGGTTTCATATTTCTTCTGACAGAACTAACTGCAAATGCTATCTTACTTGCCTAGTAAAGCTTACCACACTATACCAGAACTTTTTATCATATCTGTCAATCTTTAAATCGAATAATTTAACCCTAAAAGAAATAAGTATCGTTTTTCTTATCTCGCATTTTATTAAGCGGATTAAATGTAGTCTGGGTCTTCTTGTTTGTGTTCAACAAATGATAATTAAAAGAGTGCGTACCTTGTTAATGAAAAAGGGCCGACGGAACTCCAAAGCAAAATTAAAATCCGTCTTCATTATAGAAATATTTTGGAATCGGCTCTGACTATGATTAACTTAAAATATAAACGTTACTTTGTCTATGCCTTTTTATCAAAACTGGTTAAATTAATAACAAAATACCAGAGGAACTGTTTCTTTGTTGGACTTTAACACAGCATGTCGGCTTCTTGTATGACCAAAGCCTGTATGAGTGTATGATAAATATTATGTTATAATTATTATACATTATCCTAATTCAATAAAAAAAATTGAAGTCGTTTTCCCTTTTTATTATAATTTATATTTAGACACACTTTATATGATTACTACTGCTTACTATACTTTGCATAATTACTCCGCCTAGTCCAACCAGTATGGCATTGCAGATGAAATTCTCCACATGGTGTTCAAATCCATATAGTCCATTAGAATTTGTTCATACTCTCTGTTTTTTTTTTATTGTTGCATGATGTAATTTGTTTTTAAATTTTGAGATGGCTTGTTTATTTGAAACCATGTCATTATAAAATATAGATAAAACAAACTTGACATAATTAGCTTTGATTAATTCATGTAATCTAATTAAGTCGGATAAGAGGGCTAAGTGAAGCTATTACATGAGCAGTACAAGATAAAAGTTCAATAAATACCCACAGCCCACTTGCTAAGCGATGTCAAAATCAAAGCGACTTTAACAATGATACTACTAATTCCTTTCCTTTCCATCGTAGCGCGTAAGTATCAAAAAATGAGTTTATAATTTTTAATTATTTAAAAATAATTACTTGATATTAAAAATTCATTTTAAAACATTTTGTTTATATTTGATTAAAAATATCTTAGAACTGTTTTGATCCGTATGCTCTTTACTGTTTCAAAATTCACGTTTAGCCGTTAAATTAAAAAAAAAACACGTTCAATTTCCCTTAAATGGCCGTTCAGTTGAAATCCTTTTCACTGTTCATATTTTTTTCTTTTATTTCATTAAAAATGACTTTATGCACTTCTTCTTTACCTGATCATTAATTGTGTAAAATTCCAAATTCATATCTTAAGCGAGATTTCCGTAAAAAGTATAAGAAGTTTTTGCTTGACGTATTATTATAATGATTTTAGTTTGCGCCGCTAATGATGTGCCGTTGGTCCCCGGAGACAACAGTCACTATGTTGAGGGAAAGAGTCGCTACATATGGATGCCGGACGGCGAGGGCAACCCGCACTTGGTAGACCTCCACGAGCCCGTCGATGAAGAGTTCGTGAACTCCAGAAACGGCGCCGACAACCAGTACTGGCTTTTTACCAGGTAAATTTAAAAAATCGAAAATTATTACGTTAATCCGGAGCTACCAAGGAATGGAATATTGGCATATAACAATAAAACAGCCTTTTCCAAAATCATTTTAACTGCGAGAATTGATAGTTCTTGTTTATCAGTATAGTTTATTAATACTAGATGCATGTTCCAGGTCTAACGCTAACAACCGCCAAGTGATAGTGCACGGGAACGTAAACTCTCTACGCAACTCAAACTACAGAAGCGCCCGACCGCTTAAAGTCATCGTTCACGGATGGAACAATAACGGAAACTCACCCATGAACGGTGCCATAACATCCGCTTTCCTCGCGGTACAAGACGCCAATGTCATTGTTGTAGATTGGAACAGATTGGCAAATACCAACTATAACAACGCGGTCCGTGGAGTGCCAAGCGTTGGTCAACATTTGGGCAACTTTTTGGTTTGGGTCATCAACACAGCCGGCGGCAACTGGAACAATGTCCACTTGGTTGGCTTCAGCTTGGGCGCTCACGTAGTCGGTAACGCCGGCCGCACAGCTGGAGGACGTCCTGCTCGAGTTACTGGTTATTATGTTTTTTCTGGCTTTGGTTGAGCGATAAAACGAAATTAAAAGTGGTTTGAATAAAAGACCAATTATGTATCACGAAAGAAAAAAACGTCATTTTCTTTGTAATCATAATGCATAAGTTGTATTGCTGTTGATAAGAATTAATCATAACTGGATTTTATAAAATTTGTATTTCATCTTTCATATGAAATGAAATCTACCACTTGCGTGACATATTAAATTTTTAATTTGTCTTTAGGATTGGATCCTGCCGGCCCACAGTGGGGTGGAAACTCCAATGCCCTTAACCGTAACGCCGGTCGCCACGTAGAATGCATCCACACGGATGGTCGCCTTCTTGGTATCATGGACCCTATTGGGCACGCAGATTTCTACCCCAACGGCGGCAGAAACCCTCAGCCGGGCTGCGCAACTAGCCTTTGCTCGCACGGACGATCCCACGAGTTTTTCGCTTCCAGTGTCCGCACCAACCACTTCGTCGGTAGACAGTGCGCGAACGTTCACGCAGCTGAATTGTCTAACTGCAACGGGAACTCTTTCAACATGGGCAACGGCATCGTCGGTAAACGAGGGTAAGTGGTCATTGACAAATTTTATCATGTAATTAATAATTAAATTGACAACGAAATTAATATTGCGCAATAAACGCTAACATTAATCAATTCAACGAGTGCATAGTTCGTAATTACTGATCTTATCTAGTAGCTGCAATTTTTTTTTTTATTCCCAGATCTGGATTATACGGTCTTCGCACCAGGAACTCTTGGCCTTTTTAAACTGACTTGATATAAAAATAAATTGAAATAAAAATCTAAACATGGTTTTAATACACACCCATCTATTATTATATGCAGTTTTCGATGTTAAATTCGGTAGGAAGTGGTCGCATGCGGAAATCGGAGGACCGCTAACTGTGGAAAGCACTGAGAAAGTCCTATGTCCAACAGTGTACAGGCAAGAGCTGATGATGATGATGTAAAATTCGATCAGGAGATCTCGATTTTATTTAAAAAGACTCACTTATCCCAAAACCATATCGGACTCTAGTTATAGAGAAAGAAAATTCAAACGCACCATCCACTGACCAAAAAGGTCTACGGTTATTAAGGTGTTTGTTACATTGATCTCTACAAACACTACTCAGTGGTGTTTTGCACTCATTCGATTTTCTTCATTTTGGTGCTGAATACTAAGTGACTGGTAGCGTTGATGAGAACACGAACTTTGTATATATTTATTAGACTTATCAACATAATTACATAGTTCGTTTCATGGCCTAGCGTTATACATCCACTGAAAAATAACAAAATGCGATTATAATTAAAGATAAGCACATCTTGCGTGCAATATTGCATATGCAATATTCAAGATGCATGCAATATGCACACTGTAAAAACAAATAACAAAACTAGGATGCAATCAGTAAAAAGACTTAAAAACTAGAAATAGAGTTGGAAACAAATGTTAGTAACGTCAACAGACCTGTTTATTAACTGTCTCTTCTCCGCAATCTATCCAGCAAGTTCTATTGAGTCCAGTGACATCACCACAAATTTGTCATTGTTTTTTCAGATGGAACAACAGTAGATAATCTTACGCAATTCACGAATTCTTTTGCTCAGTTATCTTTTAAAGTATTTTCAATCACACATCAATCATCTTCAAATAAAACTGATAACTCGATTAATCATATGTTATTCTATTGTAATTAACAAATAACTCTACTAATCTATTTATGTAAAGGTGTTAAAATTCAATCGGATTCTTGTTATTGACTTTAAGCTTTTGAAATTAATGAGTTTTTGTGTACTGAGTGTGATGTGCAAATTCTTCCTCAATTAGAAGAATGGTTATCATATACGAAGAAAACATACAGATAAAAAAAACGTAATAATATAAACATAATAAAAATATCGCGTAGGTGACGCAGTTGTTAAGCGCTTGGCCGGACCGGACCGTACACGACGTTGTCCAGGTTCGATCCCAACCTTATACCAATGTGTTTTTCAATTTTCGAATTGCATATGTACATTATCCGACGCTCTTACGGTGAATGAAAACATCGTGATGCAACCTGCACATATCGGCGAAGAAATTCAAAGATATGTGTGAAGTCAAC
>JAODUI010000012.1:6871500-6955938 GCA_027563995.1 Papilio gigon
GAGATCGCGTCTAATAATGGATACAAGCAGGAAAGGGATTTGCTACAAAGACTGGGCATGTCTTTGTCCGCGAATAGTCATATTCAAACTTTACAACGGCTCGATAGGATAGGACGTAAATAAAAAAATCTGGAAGGTAGGTTGTCCGCCGCGCAATCCTTTCTATGTCATATTATAATTTTGTGTTATGTCTGATTTCTCTGTAGAGCGTCGGTGGCGCAGTTGTTAAGCGCTTGACCGGACCGGACCGTACTCGACATTGTCCAGTTTCGATCCCCGCCATGTACCAATATGTTTTTCAATTTGCGAATTGCATATATACATTAATCGACGCTCTTACGGTGAAGGAAAACATCGTGATGCAACCTCCACATATCGGCGAAGAAATTCAAAGATATGTGTGAAATCAACCAACATGCACTGGGCCTGCGTTGTTGACTATAGCCTAGTCACCCCTAATAATAATAGGGTAGGCTCTGAGTCCCTCGGTGGTGACGTATAGTGAGCTGATGATGATATAAATTGAACCGCTTCGTTGGCTTATGTTTACTTGATCGAAGGTTTATTCTATTTATGTAACATGATACAGCAATAAAACAGTTATCTTTAAATAATGAAAACATTCTAAGATAACAATTGGCTGATGCGTGAACGATCTAAGCGCGTCCACAAAATATCTGATTCACGATAAGAATTACACAACAAATTGCACAACATCATTTCAAATATTATCGGAACATTTGTATTATGAGCACCATAAGATAGTGTAATAAATTCTGGAAAATTGTTAGTAAACTAATTAAATAGAGCATCTGCGATTCCTCTGGTGTTCCTTATGTCCATGGGCGACCCGCGGTTCATTTGCCCCCTTTTCCTATGAAAAAAAAGATATCGAGTAAATGTGTTTACTAGCACTATATGACACGGTTAATCATAACCCCATTCTCATATTTGTCAGGTAATTAACATCTTGTAATTTCTATACCAAGGTGGACCAAATAATTTTTAGTCGCAATTTTTATTTATCAATATCTCGTGTACATTATAATGCATTTTTAACTTCATCTATATACTATTTTCGGGCATAATAGTCTTAATATATATAATTTAACTTTAAATGTTATTTAAAACAGATATGATAAATATTCAGTCCGTTATCGAATAATGACAATTAAATATAAGTATCAAACACAGAATTACATAATAAAAATACATGTTTAAGCATTTCTCAAAGATAACGATGTGACATTGTTGTTGATTGGAGCAAGCTTACAAACAAAAACTATATCACGACAAAATGCTGTGTGCTCGATGTCGGAGCAGCTTTTGGATAGTTTATAAATTGGCTGGCAATATTAAGTGTAAACTTTGATTTAGTACATTTGGTAGGCTACAGTCTTGGCGATCATATGTTGGGTAACGCTGGGAGAGAGACATCATCACGAGTTAAGCGAATAACCGGTACCTCTATCTCTCGAAGGCATTGCTTCTGTGGTTCCTTTGGTACTGCAGGTGTCCATGGGCGTCGATTATTACTCTTGTGATCTGGCCGATCGTTTGCACCTTCTCATATAAAAAAAATAGTAAAAAAAAGATGATTTTTATTATTTTGATTAAGAGGGCAATAGAATTTTTTGAATACTTTCATTTGACATATCACATTTGTAATATCAATGATAAAATTAAATAGATGACTCATATTAAATGAACATTGTTGAATAATTTTATTTCAAACATGAATGAATCTAAGATATATTTTAGATTAGTAATATTACAGTCGTATTCGCAAGGAGAAGGGACGGAAGATGTTGGGGTGGCATTTGTATAAATGACAAGAAAAATAGTTATTTAATTCTAAAAATGATATTTATTCTTATCTAAATATTTACAATGTTCAGGTTTAGATCCAGGCGGTCCGTTAAGGAAGAATGATAAGAATAGATTAGTCTCAGGTGACTCCTAATATGTCGAAGTAATTCATACTAATACCGCTTTATATGATGACAAAGATCCTTACGATGACGCGGAATTTTACCCCAACGGCGGTTATAGAATGCCTGATTGTTTCCTTCACTACTGCTACCATCGTCGATCATACGAATATATAGCTGCAACACTTCACAACCATCAATTCTTGGCAAACGAATGCAATGATCTTCAAGATGCCCTTGACGATAGTTACAATGGCACTCCACCAATGGGACACAGCGATTTAAAAAAAATAAGGTTATATTAAGTTACATTGATGTATCTTTGTTATTTGGTTTGATCAGAATTAACAATATTTAATCATTTTATTATTAAATGGGATATTGTGAGTGAACACATGAAAACTAAGTGATTTTTAATATATTGAAGCCAACATTTATCTGGTCGACTTCTTCATCTAAAATCACAAATAAATAAGTTTAGGTTTGCATTAATAAAAAGAAAGTATTGACTATTGTTACAATGTAATATTTATTACCGGTTTTCTTTTTATTAACGATCTTACAAATGGAGCAAATAATTGATGATCGCTTTGTACTTTGGGATTTTGTCTGAAGCTCAATAGAATTGCTACTATCACAGTCACCGTACAACCAAATGCTGTGAACCACAAGTATGAGATGCGATACAGGAAAGATACCTCCCTAAAATAACAACGAAACACATTAAGAAATTGGATAGTTAGAAAAAGAAACAAATGTATTGGATAAAAAAATTACATACACATCATCAAAGTCCGGTGGAATCGTACTTTCAAAACTGTAGGTGCAATTGTGTATAAATCTCTGTTTCTCCTCGAATCTCAGGAATCCTTTGGCCTGCGCCATCTGCGAGTGAGCTGCGACCCACCATGCCGAAGCCAAGCCCACTATTCCGCCAGTTAGCGCACTCTGGTTAAAACAACACAGGGCAAATAGTTTATAACAATTTCTTTACTATGATTTATATCATACATCAAAATCTTGTCAAAAAAAAACAACTAATTTAAAATGTATCAGTGGAAATTTAGACCATGGGACCCTCATAGAAAATGGTGTGAGAAATAATTATGTCGGATATGTATTTTAGGCTTATAATAAAGAAAAATTAATACTTACTGTAGAATCAATAAAAGGTAAAAATATACCCATAGAAAATACTCCAGCAAGCGGTCCCATAGATGCCGATGACAAACTCATTGTTAGCTGCAAAACTGAACCAAGTTTTTCTACGACGAACACTAAACCTAAAAGACATAAAACAACATAACAAGCCTAAGCTTGTTGCTAACAACAGCCCATAGTATATACACAAAGAACAAATTGGACTTACCAACACAAATGACTCCTAGTACCACAACAACAGTCCTCACCAATATCTGAGTTTCCTTATCACTCAATGGTCTAAAGAATGGTTTACAAAAATCTTCCAAAACCACCGCCGACATTGAGTTAAGGCCAGTTGATAGAGAACTTAAAATCAACATAAAAATTGGTACAGAATTTAACTTTGGGTGATATTGCTTGATCGTGACTTGTACAGTAATTAAAAGATTGTTTAGAATTGAATACTTGGAAGGATTAATAAACAAAATATAAATTAAATAATTCATGAGTATTAAGTATTAAAATTTAATACATAAAAGACAGCATCACGACTTAGCGCCGTGCCGTCTGTATGTATGTAATTTTATATACTGTAAATTACCTGAGAGCCGCACTAAATACGCCAGCCACGAACAGACCTGGCAATCCATTCCAATCACCGAGTACATCCATTACCAACAACGGGAGTAACTGATCTTTCGCCAGCACCAACTTCGAGTTTACAGGATCACAATCATGGTACCTTGCGAAAGCTAATAAACCACTATATCCACATATAAATACAACCAATAGAATACCGCCTAGAAAACCCCAAACGGCCCTGGAAAAGTAAATAAAAAAGTGACCTTAAAAATATTCTTGACTAATAAAAACATAAGTATAAATTGAAACAAGAAACAAAAAAGATAGATTACTTACCGTTTGGATGATTTTAATTCCTTTAGTGCCAAAAACCTCTGCATCATCGACTGATTCACAGCAATAAGTCCGACCCAGTAAAATGTTGAGCCGATCGTCACTGACAATATTGAATGTCTCTCAGTCAGATCCCAACTTAATCTGGAATAAAAAAAAAACTGCTTTACGTAAACCTTACTCAACTGACGAATGCGATAGTTTGGAAACTGAGAGGATACTTACACTGGAAATTCAATCCTATGACTGTTCCAATTCCTATCAATTACTTCTTGCAAACCACCGACTATTATAGTTCCTTTTATTATAATCAGTAGCATTGCACCGATCATTACTACAGTTTGAATTACATCTGTCCATACAACAGCACGCAGACCACCCTGGAAACACAGAGCTTCAATGCAAGCATCCTATTATATCCAATATATAAACATTTTACACAACTTACCAACGATGTATAAAATATACAAACAACGCAAACGATTGGTGTAACAACATGTATGTTTACTCCAGTAACTGTAATAAAATATACCAAATGATTCAATAATTTTTTATCATCATCAACTCTCTCACTATACGACCCCATAGAGAGGCTAGGAGCCTACTCTATTAATAGCGGTGACCAGACCATAGTCAACTACACTGGTCCGGTCCGGGTTTGTTGACTTTACACCTCTTTGAATTTCTTCGCAGATATGTTCAGGTTGCGTCAAAATGTCTTCTTTCGCCATTTTTTCTATCAAAGACTAATAAAAAAACCTATTTTTTTTGGTTGTTAATTCTTAAAAAGTATATACCTTGGTTGAAGGCTAAAGCTGGGACGTATATTACAATTGGTAACCACGCCATCTGCAAACATACGCAATGTGTATTTGTTTACAAGTTACGTAACTAGGCTATAAGATGAATTCAAATGAAAGTTAAACGTAAAAACTTACCAAGTAAACACTGAACAAGACAGAACCGAACAGCCTCGTTCGTTTGTCGTATCGTAGCTCTAAATACTGCAGAAAAAAAACGTATGAAGCCAAACGAATTCATTAAGTATGGGTCCCTCTAGTTCGGGCGTTGTAGCATTAATCGTATCATTTAAAAAAGAAATTAAAAAGCTATATCGTTACCTCATATGCAGAGGTCAATTGTAGATCGTGTAATACTGGTATGAAGGTTTGAGATATTATGACGCACATCATTACGGCGCCGACAAATGACAATAAATAGGAAGTCCCGTAAACATAAAGTTCTGTGGGCGTGCCCAGTAAAGATATACCTGAAATAAAACTGAAGAGAAACAAAATTACTTGTAGACCAAACAAATGAATACTACGTTAGAAACGACAGAGTTAGATTTATGGTTTCAAGACGCTTTTAAGACTTAAAACGACCTCTGATCATCGGTGGACATAACTGTGTTAAGTGAAATTACAGTATCTTAATAAATTAATTTAATTAAAAAAGAAATATATCATATAGGTACTCCAACAGATAAAATAATACTTACGTAGCAACTAGAGAGAAGCACACCGGTATTAATTTCATATTCCTTCCGCCCATCAAATAATCTTGAGTCGAATTCTGTTTCTTAAAAAATCCAAAATAGACACCGATCGCACCACATATAGAGAGCATAGTTACAAACACGGAATAATCTAACCATGAAAACTTTTGTTGATATGATAATCTAACAGTTGATACGTCCAATTTCTCCATTTTGGATGTAATATACAAAAGAAATAAAATAAACTTAGATTATAGTACAGTCAAAGTTGTCTGTCAATAATTTTGAATAAAAGAAAAAAGTAAGAAGGTGTTACAAACGTTACTCGTGACCCCCGAGACATCAATAAGACTCCAGCCACACTTGCAGTGGCAATTTTTCAATTGCCTCACGTTATTTTCCTACGCAAACACAGGCCGCGGCTATTTCTGACCCGCGCTTTATTGGCGACTTCCCTTCAGAACTTTAAATAGACCTTCAACCAACTTTATCTGGTTTTTGTTTCAGACAAGACACTGTGACAAGTAATTAGTGTTTCCGCATTCACATTGTTCTTGAGTAATAGGATAAAAAAATAACAAGCACTCTTTTTCAATCGGTTTAAGAAAAAATATCCTAAGAAATCAATTTGTATAATTGATACACTTTTATCTACTTTACGTTCAATAACCACTAAGACTGTTACCTCTATTTACATCATAAGAACTAAGTTTCGTATTAAATATTTTATTTAATGATTGCATAACACTACAATAATTTATTAACTAATTTAGAATAACACCAGTTTCAACCGATCTCTTCAGTTTCGTTTATTGGTTTCATATTTATTGATGTAGAATTTTTGTTACGTTCAACCTGAAAGCAAACAAGGCAGGTACTTTCAGTGTATCTTTTTTTTTTGTAAAACAGAGATACCAATATAGCTATCTTTAGATGTGACAGCAGTTGAAACCCACGATAAACTTCACTTTACCTTTTTACTATCATAAGCCCTTATGTAAGAGTCATCGCCAGGATGCGGCGGGTCCTTATACAATCCTCTGAGCTGTGGAGCGAGGAGGTTAGGTGACGGTAATACGTGCACCTTTCCCCTCCACCTGTTCACCTGAGACACCGCCACGCCTGCGCAGACAGCGACCAGAGCTCCAGCGAGTGTGTACCACATGTAAGACACCTGGAGTACTGGGTTTACTTGACCGCTGGAAAAAAACTGTGACGTCACTATAACATCCAACTGTAATTGAAGCTTCTACGTCAAAATCTATTGACATTGATGATTACATTTTATTTTTACATTTCCTTCCCGGTCGCAGACCCAGGGATAAACCCAAAACAACATAGAAGGATGTAGAGCTGAAAGTGATGGGTGACTGCCAAATTGTCGAGATGAGAGCGAAGTGGAAGAGATTAAACATGAAAGCGAACCAAACCCCACATTACAGAAAACTAGGTAAGATGATAGATCTGAATCTAGGACGAGAGAGAGAGAGAGAGAGAGAGTTACGATGGAATGTTTTATTTTTTGTTAAATGTGACCTTAAACAATAAGGCTCTAATCTTCCGTCACCGTGTACGCAAAACTTGATATGATGTACAAACTTACATCACAGGTGGCTCTGTCGTATCAGGCATGGTAAAATTGTACTGACAGCCCTCGGTAGTGAGATGTTTGTGAGGATGGACAATCTGTCCACTCGCGATAGCAAGCTGTGCGGACAAACACCACCACGACATTGTCACTAATCCACAAATACCTCCCACTAACGCTCCCTGGAAATAATAATAGAATTTATATTCATTATTCAGTTCATTGATCGTTTAACTTTTGTTTTTAACAATTTTATTAACATTTCTTAAGTAACTAACTTGTAACTGACAAACTTAATATGGATAGATGAACAGTAAATTAATTTAAAATATTTTAAACATTTACCGTGGCGTCTACCCATGGCATAAGGATTCCCATTGTGAACACTCCCAGCTGGGGCCCCATCGTCATCGCCTCCAGAGTCATCGTAAGTTGTAGAATTGTTCCCATTTTCTCAACAATAAAAACCAACGCTAAAATATTGTTATATATTAATGTTGTGTAAAAATCAAATTAATAAATAGTCAATATATAATTTAGAAGTAGCACAATAATAGAATAATATACTTACCAAGACAAACACATCCCAGAAGTATAACGACACCTTTTAACAACCAATTAGTTTGTCGTTCAGATAATTGTCTCTTAAAGAATGGCTTATAGAAATCTTCTAACACAACTGCCGACATCGAATTTAAACTTGTCGATAACGAACTAAAATGTATTAAACTCAAATAATTTAGTAAATCAAATTTATAAATTAAAAAAATAATCGGTTAGAATTTTTACATTTAACACAAGTACTCGATCAATAAACTATGTGGGTTAACAAAATATGTGCCACTAAAAGAATTTCAAGTGGCGTAAATTAAGCACAAAATAATATATCCCTCACATTCTCTTTGAAAAAAAAAATACAACAATATAATTGTGTACAGAAAATAACGATGTAAACACACGGTAACATCTTTTTAATTGATTCAAATAAATAATGCGACATTATAAGCACAAAAAAGATGAAATACTGAGCATTATTCTTTCTCGTTTTACCTTAGAGCGGCACTAAATATACCAGCAACAAACACGCCGGGCAGACCTGGGATGTCACCCAAAACGTCCATGACTAGCAACGGCAGGAGTTGATCTTTCGCTTTCGCTAACTAAACAAAAGAAAGATGTCTAATTAAAAAAAAAACACCAAATGACAGTAGTCATACTCAGGATCTTTTAAATGTTAGTTAATCTACACTACGGGAATGCCTTAGCAAATATTAAAATAATAATGAGTGCAGTTAAAAAAATGCGATGTAACTTAAATGTAAAAATTTAAGGAAATTTAACATAAGTAAAAAGTATTTCATGTTTACCTTAGTCTGCAAAGGATCACAATCATGGAAGCGTGCGTAAATAAGCAGCCCGCAGTAAAGGCAAAAACAATACAAAATCGATATGCCAATGCAGAACAGAAAAACTGACCTAAAATTAAGATACACTGTTAACTTGCATCATGTATATTTTTATTAATAATTTACTAGAATACTGAGCTTAAGTAGCTATCACATTTCATTGTAACTGATACTAATTGGGAACTGCACGAGATTTGCATATTTAAAAACATGTCATCATCAAGTTGACGCGTAGGCAGTAAGAAACTTAGACGATAATACGGAATTGATGCGTTTTCACTGCAGTTGAAGTTTTGTTTTATCCTATTTTGCACTACCGACATATCCACATACATACGTGTTACTATTAGTTACATTAACAGTATTTTCATGTCATATTTCTACAGTTACAATGCGAAATATTTCGATCAAATAGTGGTCATATTATTTTCGGTCAGACGCTTCTCGTAAGAAATGATACGTCATGTTTATAATTCAGTTCCTCACCATTTGGCACCGCGTAATGTGGGAAGTGCTAAATAACGTTGAACCATGGTCTGATTCACCGCATTTGCTTGCAACCAGTAAACTAGGCCTCCGATTACTAAACTCCATATAGTGTGTCGCGCCGTTGGATTGGGATCCCAACTGTAAGTGAAGATAAGTACGCATATATCATGATTACATATTTCTATGCGTGTGTAGAAGTATATACTTACTTACTTACTTACTCCGCTGGCGCAGCGACCCGAAGTGGGTCTTGGCCTCCGACACAAGAGAAAAGTCTCTGTTACGATACCGACACAAGAGAAAAGAAGGTGTTCTCTTGTAGAAGTATATAACAATGTGATATTAAAATGAATACTTAGAAACTTATAATTGATGCAACTGTTGCTTAAAAAACATAACAAGATCGTTTTACTTAGGATATTCGATCCGTTGACTGTTCAAATTTCGCTGCCACACGACGCCAACGCCGCCAACATCTATAGTGCCTTTTATCGCCACCAATGCCATAGCACCAAACATTGCAGTTATCTGTATCACATCGGTCCACACAACCGCTTGTAAACCACCCTGTATATACATTTTAAATTTGAACGATTTGTATTTTAAATTCTCAGAAATATCCAGACATCCTGTGTAACTGTACTTACAGCGCTCGTGTAAAATATGCAAACCAAACAAACTATTGGTGTTATAACATGAACGTCGACGCCCGTTACTGAAAACAAACAACACAGATTAAATTAAAACATATTTTCTTTTCTATATATTCTGTTTAATCTAACCTAATCCTTAAATGAATCAGTTCTCTTACGAACTTAAAAATTACATAGAAAATATTGTTATAACAATAAATGTAACACCTTGGTTGAAAGCCAATGCAGGAACATAAATAACAATCGGCAACCAGCCTACCTGAAATTAAACAGTTGTGGTAAATCTTAAAAAAAATTATAAACATACAATAGTATTTCAATATACTTACCAAAGTAAACGCGAATAGTATGGAACCAAACAATCGAACTCTATTATCAAATCTCAAAGACAAATACTGAAAATAAAAACGTTAATGGTTCATTAACAAACACTAGAATTAACTAAATCTACGTTACATATAAGATCAGTTAAATCTTACTTCGTAATTAGAGGTTATTTTCAGTTCATGGAAAACGGGCAAGTAGACTTGAGTCATGACAATAGACATTAGAAATATGCCACCCATTATGAAAGCATATTGCGTCCCGTGCATGTAGACTTCAGTCGGGGAACCGAGGAGGGTGATTCCTGAAACAAAACTGCAAACAAAATCGTTATAAAAGAGTTGGAAAACGATTTTAATGAATTTACTCATGAGACAAAAAAGCTCGCACTTAAACGGCAGTTGCCATGTTTATTACAACAGCTTTTGATATATATATAAATAAAAACTGAACATAAAAAATTATACCATAAAATATATTACCAAACAATTTTGTGTCTTGTTATTGATGCTCTTAGGCATATTTGTTTCTGAAGCTAATTGGTTGTAGTTTGTATGTTTCTTAAAGCTAAGAAGGTAATTCCCCGTAAAGACGCTGTTCTTTTATATTGTTAATAAATCTTATTTCAACGGACTGCGATCAAATTACACAGTACTAAGACATCAGAAGAAAGATTGCTTACGTAACAATAATGAAGACAAAGTGTTAGATTGAGCGTCTTTATCTACGAGGGGACATTTATTTCATTTGAGGATCATATTGATCTCTTCTGATCATGCGGTTCGTTTTCCCCCTTCTCGTATAAATATATACATGTAGATATATAGCCTAATCATCGTATTTTTCCACTAAATTACAATTCATATTGCTTGTTACTGAAATGTATTAAATAATTTTTACAGATTTATATTTTGTTATGTTTATCAGAATAACAATCCTCGGCTCATTTGCGGAAATTTAACTATTGTGCTTTATCAATTAATATTAAGGCATGATATAGCGTCCGTATCAGAACTCAAATATAGATGATTAGGAAAGGATAGATATTCTGTGTAAAAGGCTCACCTTGCCACAAGGGACATCGATACAGGAATAACTTTCATGTTCCTTCCCCCAAGTAGGTAATCATTTTGTGAAGACTGATCCTTTACAAAACCCCAATATATGCCCACAACAGCACTTATTGCCAACATGAACACAAACACAACGTAGTCAGCCCACGAGAACTTTTGCATTTGGTACGCCATTTCATTCACACCCCCTGGTGTTTCCTCCATTATACTGTTTTAAAGTATTAGATTTCATGCACATAACAAATGGGTGCTCCTGTTTGAACAGAACGTTAGGCCGCCGAGACGTAAAGCGCAATCTGTTACAATGAAACAATTACGATAACTCGCAATTTAAAAGAGGAAGTTGCGAGATCCCCCTCAATAGCTCCAACAGGAGCGAATCAGGAACTGACTAATACTATCAAATTTAGTAGTTTGTCTCTAAGGCAAACGCTGTATTTCCTATTTTATCACTTAATCTTCTTAAAACAAATCGGCATGTTTTTGTCTCCAGACTAAACTAGGAAGCTATATACCGTGTTGACCGAAGTCTTGTATGCCATCTTATGCGAGAAAAAATTTTTAGCAATCAGGTTTTATGTTATTTGACCATGGGCCATGAGTTAAGGCATTTAAATCCATTTTAGGTTTGCATTTTGCATCTGCGCGTTTGCGAAACTGTGTAAAATGTTTGTTCATAATACACTAAAACCAACCCTTTTTCAGCATTCTATTAGGTTGCTACAGCATGCCTACATTCTAATGAAAACTACGCAAGCGTTAACTTGAAACCATGATACACCTTGAATCGACAATTACTTTCTAATTGAATCGCTGACCGTTGACCTGATAGATTTGAAAAAGAAATGCTCTAAGCTTTTCGTTGATTAAACAGGTGAAAGTGGAAAATAAATTATATTTATAATTAGACTGATATTTTCGACTATGTATGGCATTAAACAGGTTGGACACGTCGTCGCAGATAAAATCGATTAATTATTAAATCGGCAATATCGATTTTTTGTTTGGAATATTTCGATAGGAAAGTATTGAAAATTACTTCAAAACAAGTTGGCAACCCTTTTAATTGTCAATGTCAACTTGTTGACAAACTTTATGGTATTCATTTGCCTTTAAAGTTTTTTCACAATTTTGAAATCTGAAATGAAACAATAATTTTTAATATTTCTGACAAAATTCCAGCTAGTATATTATACTAATCTGTATTCCGATTAAATGATTAAGTGTCAATTGTAATTTTATATGAAACATAATAATGGCGGGCTCTTTATTAAGTCAATCAGAGCAAGTATTTATCGTACACGGTGTTGAGGTAAGTTTTTACTCAACTTATATCTACATAAAATCAATTCTCTTGAAATGTGTATGAATTACGTACTACTCAATATTACATACTCTATACATTTTTTTTAATATTTGAAATGTATATTTTAGGTTATAAAGTTTCAGTTTTTAATTTTTGAAATAAATAACTTTTTTTACTAACTGTGGGTATTAATAGTTAACACCTAAAAGCATAGTTCCTCAATACAAATACAACAAAAGTAATTTAAGAATCTGTGAAATGTACTTTGATGCGATTTTGTGTCTAAATATTTTCAGAATGATTTCCGATCAGATGGCAGATCAAGTATTGACTACAGACCTATGGAATTAGAAACTGACGTGGTAAGCCATGCAAGTGGCTCTGCCAGATTGCGGCTTGCGAACACCGACATCCTGGTCGGAGTTAAGACAGAAATTGATGTACCAAAACCAGAGACGCCTGGCCTTGGCAAAATAGAATTCTTTGTGGACTGGTAAGTCCTGTCCCATTTAAATATACAGCCAGTATATTTTTACCATGCTGGAATATGTATCAATGCTGTTGTACACTTCTATATATTATGAATTAAGAATATTCATTCATAATATTAAAGCAATAATTTCTATTAACTTATAAATATAAAAGTATAATTGTTATGAAAATTTGTAACCATGATGACTATAAACAGTGCAAAATTTTATGGTGCTAACTTCTACACTCTTTAACTATATTAGTTCAGCTAATGCAACACCAGAGTTTGAAGGCAGAGGGGGAGAGCAGTTAGCAAACACCATATCCAGCACAATGCAGCGAGCTTACTACAGCCCGCAAGCATTCAACTTGAAACAGCTCTGCATATTTGAAGGGAAACAGTGTTGGAAATTGTATGTTGATATTTTAGTAAGTACAATAGATAAACAAACTTTTTTTGTATAAATCGGTTAGAAATCCTTTAAAGATACAGTGGAGTTTTGTAACATTTTGAACATCATACTTCAAGAATCTTCTTTATCGCTTAAGTAAGAATACATCTAAATAACAGATTTTTGCTGTGTATCAAAAATCTAAGATGACCTTAGTCAATGTCGCAGAAAAGTTCAAACAATATTGTTTTACATTACAGATACTTGAATGTGGAGGCAACCTCTGTGATGCAGTATCTCTCGCTGTCAAGGCTGCTTTATTTAACACAAGGTTGCCATGTGTAAAAGCAGCATTAATGGATGGTGGCAATGTTGATTTACAATTGTCAGATGATCCATATGACAGTAAACATTTAGACATTGGAACTGCACCACTTTTAGTAAGTTATTTCTGATTATGTCATTTTTACATGTTTAAAGAAAGTACATGAAAGTAAAGAATTTCAAATTTCTCTCATATTAATTGCTCTGATGAAAGGATAAATACTTTATTTTATAAAGTATTAGTAATTTGTGAATTCCAGGTAAGCTTAAAAAAAGCTTGTGTTGGGATATGATAATAATCAAATAGTGGGATTCCAACCCACAAATGCTTGATTGGTTGTCCGTACCCTTAACCATTACACTATTGACACTTAATGTATTATATCCTATTCAACATGTTTTCCCAAATCTTGTAATGACAAACATCAAATACATTGAACATAGTAAAATTATTTATTATTTACTTATTTTAAATAGATGAACTTTTTCAGGTTACCTTATGTAAAATAGGAACTAAATGTGTCGTTGACCCGTCTGCGGAAGAAGAACGTTGTAGTGTTATATCACTTGTTGTCGGGGTCACAGGAAACCCTAACTTTTATCAAACGGAAGAGAAAGGGGTTCCTAATATCAAATGTAAATGTAGCACTATATCAATGAACGGACCTGGAAGTCTGTCACCAAAAACACTAAAAAATGCCATTGATCAAGGAATGTAAGTGACAAGCAAAATAATATATTACCATTGGTGATTGTATGAATTTTATTAACACCATGACTGCTGAATTAGGGCAAGAGTATACCTGGGTAAATGTAGATTGTAGTCTATTAGTTTCGGTACCTCCTTAACCCTCTTTTTGTCTCTACCCTTCTGTTTTTAATTTGGTGATAAAAAAAAATATTTATAATTCATTTCTTATGATTACGAAAATAGATTTTACAGCAAAACAATTAGAACAGTTTGCTGATATGATTTCCTTAGTATGTGACCTATTATGTTACAGAATTGCTGCAAACTGTTTGGACAAATCTCTTGGTGACGCTCTTGTACGTGAGAAACAGGAGACATCCGAGTACAAGAAACACTCATACGGATTTTTGAAATAAAAAGCAATATTTGGCCATTCAAATGTATTTATTTATTGACATATGGTTCCATACTTTTAACCATTAAGAAGATATAGTAAGATTTCATTTCATTTATTCAGAAGAAGTCTTGAGTATTGAGTGAACTGTCAAACTTTTTGTATAATCAATATGGAGATAAACAAAGCCACATAAAAACAAATAATTATTAAAAGAAAATTTAATAGTTTACCAGGTGCTTCAAATTATTTACTATTTTCAAATGTATAAATTTTGCATTGTATAAAATTTGAAACTAATAGTTGATATGAGACTAGTCTATCGGGAAAAGAGTACTTTGGAGCTACTATAGAAAGATAGCAATGTTCCTAATACACATTCTACTTCTACAAAGTTTCAATTACATTGTATTAAATTTATAATTATATTTTTTTAATATCACAAATCAGGTTACATAAGTATAGATTTTAAATACCAAAAATATTTCCACCACCATACCTTATTTAAATGATGCCCTGCAAATAAAGTTTTAAATTCTACAAGATTAATAGTTGATTAAATGTGAATACTACATAAACATTTCACCACAAAATTAACGAAAAGGCAAGAATAAATGTGTTATTGTTTGAATCTACTTCGGAATAACTGGTGTCAGCAGTTCAATAACAGCGGCAATGTTGCCACTGGTGCTTTCCAGGAGTTGTGTGAGCCAACCACCTTCGTCGTTGAAGCCCATCGCAAGCATTTGTCTTAGTGCAGCATCAATATGCGGCTCTATGGGAAAAAAACTCATCTGAATGTTGCTTTTTTTTATAAATGGAAAAATATATGGCAAGCAATTATAATGTTTACATATCGGAATCAGCTTATGATGGCTGTTGGATAAGTAATACTCACTGGCATGAAAACTCGGAGTGGAATCTCCTTGCTGTGGTCCAGTCTTAGTCTGGTATTTCGGCTTGAAGCCCTGTGACTGGGGTTGCAGGGGCACAGTTTTATGTTGGCCGCTAGATGGCGCTTTTTGCTTCACAGTTTCAGTCTCCTGCGGCTTAGCAGCTTGCGACGGAATCAGCAACTCAGGATCTTCAGGATTCAATGCTAAATTTTAAAAATTGTATTATTCAACAACTCATACATATACAAAAATAAATGCTACAAATAATGTACAATGTTTACCAGCAGTAGCAGTGTGCAGTGGGGGGTACAAGCCTTGTCCTGCCCCAATCGTAACACGTTGGAATTCCTGAGGCAAATTGAAACCAATCGGCACATTCTGTCCAATTGGAGCACTTGGTTTTGGATCCATATCCATCAGATCTAAAATAAATAATTGCTTCTTTATAGTAATGCATTAGAATTTTAATTGTAGTATACACAATTTAAAAATAGAAATATTTCTACCTTTTTCCTTATTTATCACAGTCCATTCATCCGTAGCTCTCTCAGGTGACTCGTCGTTGCGAATATTAGTAGTAGCAGTAGTAGTAGTGGCCTCCTTGACATTGTTAGTTGTTGATGATATTTCGGATTTGATATCCTCTTTACCAACTCCAGATGTCTGATCACTTGCTCCCATGTCTCCCTCATTACCTACATTTGACTGCTCTGGAGCCTGTTGAGCTGCCGAGGTTCCATCAGTAACTCCATACAACATTTGCAAAAACTTTTGAATTTTTTCTTGGTTGATATTACCAGCAAAAGGACACTCAGAATCAGTAGGAGTCGCATCCGGTTGTTGAGATGTTGATGATGTTGCACTTTCAGTAGTTTGAGGTTGCTCTTGGCTTCCCGATTCAGTAGGCTTCACAGTTTTTTCTTTCTCTCTATTTGTGTCAAGCCCAACATTGCCGGTGAGATCAGCAAACTCATTCATATATGTGCTAAAGATATCAAACCAGCTTGACTGAGTACGACGATGATGATGTTCACCTCGTCCATGATGACGCTTCTTCTCAACACTTCTATCACGTTTGGTTCTTTTGCAAAGATGTTCAAGATCTGCCGTGGCACTGCCAACAGACTTCATAATGTGACGAGAACGTCTTATGGCTGCCTTAATCAGGGTTCGCTGAAAATTTGATTGGGCATATGAAATTTTGGTACATTGTAGATAAATGATAAAGTATTACACACATCAACAATACCGTAACTTCTATTTTATTAAATTCAAATGTAATGACTTGTAAGAGCTTCAAATAAACTGTTATTTTTCTTATTTTTAGAAAATAACTTACAGGCATGTTGGGTGCAGGAAGTCGCACCATGATATGTTCAGAGTGATGGCCGGCAGCCTCGCACTTGTAGCAGAGGTCATAATCAGGGCATGTGGTACACTTGTAACGGAATCCCACCACTGGGGTGTCACAGACATCACATACAACTCCACAATGAGCTGCATTTTTATCCCCTATAAGATATAATTTATTATAAAATCAGAAACATGTCGATGGCATCTTTACTTATAATCATAAAAATTTAGCTATTAAATCAGTTGGGCTTAACAATAGTCACAGTTAATCAAAACTGTCTTTGTTCACACAAATGCAAAATATTATTGATAGCAGGGGTTTACCATGTGGGGAGAGAGGAGTGTGTCCAAGAGAAGAACCGTAGAATAGATATATAATCAAATCCTATAGACGAGGATCTACATGAATAACTCAAAAACTATTAAAATATTGCACAAGTTTTCCCTTAGAATTAAAAAAAAATCACTCCCTTGATCTTGTGTGGTGAGGCTCTTAGGATGAAATAGTAATAAGCTGTGACTAAACATACCTGTGGCATTCTCAGTAGAAGCAGTTATAACCACATCACAATCAATTTCTTGAGGCCCTTCTTCTTGGCAGTAAACATTCAATTTCATAACATTGTCAGTCATAGATGACAATGCAGTCAACATTTCATCATCAGAAGAAATAGTGATATCATCACCATCCTCATCTACAAAGGAAATGTTATGGTAAAATTTTTCAAGTATTCTATTGTACCCAATACTTTCCAGGAAATGTAAAATGGAAATCTACAATCTCTGCCTACCTCTATTTACAGAAGTTTTCTTTTACACTTTTGTTTAAAATCATTCTTTATACTAGTTCCAACTACTGAAAATGGAATTATCTCTATTTTTCTTTTGGTAATTTACAGAAGACGGGTACAATTTTACATGTATAATTTATTAACCATATATCAAAATGTAATGTAAAAGGTCAATTATATTGCATCAGCATTTTCAAGTAGTAAAACAAAATGGTTGAACAAGACGACTCACCTTTCCAAGTAACAGTGAAACGTTTATGCTTCAATGAGGGATAGATATCTTGAAGCTTCGCATCAAGATAACAGAAACTTGTCACCACACTTTTTTCAATCCCAAACCTACGAACTTCTGGTTTGGTTTGGTCTTTTCCATAAGCATAAGCTTTGAATTGCACTTTATCCTCCATTTCTATAACGTAGATATTAAATATACATTTGACGTATTAACAAAATAACTAAAATTTAATAATTAAGCAAATAAACACGGCTTACGCGTCTTATTCTGTCACTAAAAACAAAACAATAACTAGCTATTGTAGGCTGCAATTGATATTTATTTTTTCTTTCAATTTGTAGCCATTTTGATGAACAGTTATGCGCACTTACAGATTCACAAATTAAATTCTAATTATTCGTTAATCTATTGGCTTTCCGAAGATATATACTATTTGAATAATTAATGTAAAAAACATTGCACACTTACCGACAAATCAGCACTTCCAAATTTACACAATAACAACAAGATTCTTCAAGATCTGCAAACAAACAGAATGTTGTGAAAGATCGGCTGATTCCATGTTTTATTTTGAAGTGAGCAGGGTTACCAACAGCAAAAATTCTTTTTTCCCAAACAAAATCTCGATAAATTTAAAACTGACTGCGATTATTATGAATAAAACAAATAGAATTCTTAAAAAAAAAAACGGATTTTTCGGTATTACAAAGAATACGTAGGTTACAATAAATATCATTATAAATAATAAATAAGTAAATACCATATAACGAAATCGCTTCACACCTTAAGGTCACAGGCAGCAGCCAGCAATCTAGCAATGGAATGTTCGATAAATCGATTTATTTTTGTTTTCCACGCATTATCCCTTAATTTAGGATTTTTTTTACATGCAAACACTTTTATACGCATGTTTTATGAGTCATAGTTTATCGAACATTGGAGAAAAACAAATAATGGTTAATGTTGTGCAACGTTGGTTGTCAAAACAAAAAGTCATTCCGTTATAATTTTTAAGGTGCGTTCATTTTATGATGGGTAATTTAATATAAATAACTTTTATATTCCACTGCATACTTATAATTTGATGCAAAATAGTAGAAATTAAGTGATGGAGTTAAGGGAATTATAGTAAATTATGGGAATTTTTAAAATGTAATACACGGAAAGACATTTTTTAAACAACTTTAAAAAGAATAATACCCCTTTTATTTGTATTGGAATTTATTTTTGTCAAATACAAAATGTTTCTGCTGAAGGCAAACGTCTTTCCATAAAAACATTCACCCCCCCCCCCCTTCAGACCTTTATGTGATAATTTTCGAAAAATCCTTTCTTAGCGCTTGCCTGTCAATCGTTTATATAAAAACAAATTCTCCAAAAACAACTAGATAGCAAAAAAAATAAAGTTCATTTCCGACATACTTATCTATTAATTAGGTATTCTTCATGTTTCTCAAACATATGTGATAGTTCTGCTTTATATGGAAAATTAAAAATACTTGTTAAATCTGGAATATTTTATTATAACCTTCTATAAAATCTTTATTTGAACCTAACTATAATTGTTTGCATGAGATAAATATAACTAAATATAGTCAACAAAATAATGTAATATTTTCTAAATTTAAACTTTTACATTTCACAACAAAATTAAGATTTTAGTCAATGGACAAGAACAGTGTATGTGGAATAGAGAGGCAACTTTATTAATGAATCAAGACAGCAACAAAGAAACATGTATGATAAGCTGACATTTTTAATCTTGTCATTGTTGAATAAACCCATAGTAATATCTTTATATAAATTTTTTTTTTCTTAATTACATGTAGCATTATTATAAAATGAAAGACTTTCTAATCCTGATGTTCTTTTTCATCCCATGCAGTATATTTATATCCATTGTCTGGTTCGTTTACAAATTTCGGTGGACCACCGAGCTGAATAGTTTCCGGCACATTCAATTCTTCATTTAACTTCTTCGCCAAGAAATATATTTCAGCCAATGCAATGACTAATGCACACATGACACCAAGCAATAATCTGAATCCAAAATCTAGATTACCAACCATCCATTCTACTCCTCGGAATCCAAAGAGGAAGCCAGCAAAGATAGATATAATGAACTGGCCAATTGCGATTAGTTGACGATTCAATTGTTTCACTGGAATTTAAAAAAAACTGAACATTTAAAAGTGTCATGAGGAAAATAACATATTTAGTGTGCGGTGACAATTGTATATTAAATATATTTCTCTAGATAAAATATTGATGTTAAAAGTAGATTCTTATATTTACATTGTTAATTTAACTTACTTTGATAACTTATACTGTCTTCCGGGAATCGCATCCTTACATTATCAACACCCTTTGTCATCTTACGATACTCACGAGCTTCCATTTGAGCTCTCAGCTTAACACACCTAGCTTCTAAATCGGGATTTCTTTTTACAATACCATTTTCAGGTAATTCAATTTGGGATCCTTCGAAGAGAACATGTAAATATGGACCATTTTTTTCACCTTCCCCTTTCTTTTCATTAATGTAATTATAAATCCAATCCAAGTCAGAGGTGTTTAAGTAAAATTTGTTATTCTCGTCCCGGTCTTGACTCGCTTGGACTTCCAATTCTTCCATCTTAGTCTCCTTATCCAAATTATCTTTCTCATCTTTAGCAACAGTCAATTCTTCAATTTCATGTGTATCAGTATTATTGGTTTCATTCATTTTACTAATGGTCAACTTGACTTTACTTATGTTTTCTATATCTTTGCTGTTTAGGCAAACCTCCTTCGCTTCATCTGTGTTTTTAGTCACTGATTTGGCATCATTCATTTTAATTTTTAAAATGTTAGCAGGAATATCATCATTGGATATATTCTTTATAAAGTTAATGAGTGCATCTGATGGAAAAATTTTGAGATTTGTATCAACAAGGGAACCTTTAAGATCCATGATTAATACTTATTTACTACTATTAATGTTCAACTTATGGTTCAAATCTGTGTATAAATCACGAAGTTCTTCTTCTTTCTCTTCAAATGTATTGTCAATCCTTTGACAATTAAAGTTCATATCATCAATGAAACAATCCCATTCCTTTTGTCTTTTCTCACGGTTTAAAGCTTGCTTTCGTTTGTAAACCTGAAATTAAATGTTGTCATTAGTTTCCTTAATAAGCAATTATTTACTGTTCAACTATATTTTATAATTTAAATATTTACCTCTTCCACATCAATGCAAGTTTTTTCAGCTTCAGCTGCAAGCTCAATTGTTTGCTCGATTTTTTTTAGCAACAAAGGAAGAACAAGACCACCAGTTTTAGAGAGTTTTTCTATATGTGAATCCCTGACGTCAGTAAACTTCTCCAACATAGAAAATAGACTTTCAACGTCACTGTCTCCTCGTTTTTCCTGGGTGAAAATAATTGTTTGTAATTACTTATGTGTTAATGTGTAACACATCTTAGATTAATGGTATAAATTTAAATAACAATGAGACAAATTGTATAACTGTTTCTCGCTCTTTTTAGCAAAAACTATAGATGAATCATTGGAATGTCATCAACATTTAAATTTCGTGTTTTTCATGACTTTGCAAAACATAATTGCAATGATTCCTTATTGCAAAGTCATTAAATCAGGATCATTGTAACTTGTAAGTATTAATGAATACAGAAAAGATGATATTCAACAACTGGAGATTGAAACTTAAATGAATTATGAAGTTAGTTAACATTAAATAGCAATAAACAAAAGTTATATATATACCTCAAACTCCTTTAACATGAAACTGATTTCACCATTCAAAAATGGGCGATGGTCAAACAAACGAGTCCAGATTTCTCCAATTTCTGTTGGGAATAGTTCACATTAAATTTTATAGTTATGTTACAAGTCAATGCATAGATGAAGGGAACGATAAAACATAAAGTAAATTATCCTTTATTATCCCAATTTTTAAATATAAATATTACTACTACTACTACCATTAGTAAGCACTGTTTTAGGTTTCTTTGACAAATATAATAATAAATGCAAACTTACGTCCACTTAAAATATTTAGGAATTCGTTAATACAACTGATAATAGGACATAAATAATAGACACGTACCTCGTGACAGCTCCGACATCTTTTCTTTTTAATTTTTTCCGAGTGATTTTAATTCTAGCCCTAAAAACTGGCAATACGTTCATGACATTCTACAAAATATTTTTAGGAAAAATGAGTCTTAATAAAGATATATTTTCCGGTTACTTAAGTGGCTTAAGTAAACTTTATTAAACCTATTTTGATGCTTTTTTTATTTGAATCAGTTGGAAATATTTTGCTGGCAAGTAATGACCTCTATAATGAGACAGCTGTGAGATTACAGCTTAAATAACAGTTTATTCAATCTCTCGTCAGATAGTTACGTCACCATCGCTATCAACCGGCACAAAATACTACTTCTTCTAGCCTATCTATCAATAAATGTCGGTGCGTGTAATGAACATCTAGCAACACTTTTCGTTCATTCCTCAACTTCAAAAATATCATTCGTTCGTTCAATTCACCAGTAGTCAGCAGTTGTTTCATTCATGAAATTTGGGGCGGGCGTGTTTAGGCCGAATTGTGTTTGCGAAATTGTTTTTATTTGTGTAGATATGGTTAATATTCTACGATGCCTTCAATTTACGTCTTCGGTTTATTAACTGAATTAAGTGTATAATTATTGAGTGCGAATGTGAGAAATTATACTTTCATTTGTGTGGGCTTGTGCGATTGTGGTCATCATGCCGGGTCTTATTGGTATTGGTGAATTTATTGAGGAAACCCGAGAAGATTACAGCTCGCCAACTACTTCTACATTTGTGTCGCGAATGCCACAATGTCGACAGACTATCAATGCACTGGAAGAAGTAAGTATAATAAAATATATTAAAAAATAATCCGCAGCAATAGGTTCTTTGGAATATTTAGATTTAAAAATGTTAGCAAAACAAGTGATGAGATAAAAGATCATATCATCCTTTGCTTTTTGAATTACATCTTGTGTTTAGGAATGAATATAGTGATTATTTCTAGTTTCTGATCTGCAATATAGTTTTACTGTAATTTAAACTGAATATAAACAATGATTTGAAAATAATCAATAAATGAATACTATTTTACAATCCAAAATTCCATGTATAGTTTGATTGATGGGATGGTATGATAGACCCCGCATGTCTAAGGTACACTGTTTTAAATTACTTTAATTGCTATAAATGAGATTACTATAAATATAATTGTAATATTAACTTATGTTGTAATTGTTTAAAATAAATCCACATTAACTATACCTACTTTGTTACAATAAATAAACTAAATAAATCATGTAAACAGAACTGAACATGTCCAAAACTGTTTACTAAGATTTGCACTGCAAGTAAACAAAAGCAAACATTTAGTATTCATATATTTATTGACACTGAAGAAAAGAATTATGTAATTGAATGAATTCTCATCCTTCTGAAATTTTTAAGCTATTCAAACTATAGTCAATAATAGTCAAATAGATATACTTACATACTTACATACATAAATAAGTATGTGTACGAATTGTATATGAATATGTGAAAAATATCACTATTTTGTGTAAAAAAATACTTAATTTTGAAACACCGATCGAAAGTTATTCATTAAAAGGTAAATTAAAGGTATTAAATTAAAATTAAAGGTAAACTGTGATTATGGCAACCGCTTTATTTCTTTAACGGTTTATAGAGTGGACTTCGGTCAACAACCCAATGAGTCATCATATCATTGTGAACATCTCAATCAACGTTTGTCAAAAATCACAATGTTCTGTTGGTTACATCATTAAAAGTGACCAAAGAATAGTGTAATGAGAGTAGTTGATAGTTAATTTAAAACGAAATAGAAACCAAATATTTAAATAGCGAGTAAGGATACATAATTCGAGTCCACTTGTTATTTTACCGAAATTAATGTGTCCTTTAGTCATGTGTACCTTCAACCACTTTTTTTGTATTTAAATTTTTTGCGATTATTAAGACTCGAACAAAAGCGTTATCGAAAAAATATCTCGTAATTCATTTGTTCTAATAAATATTTGCTTTGGATCCCTAGACTAGACTTAAACATCGTAAATCTCATAATGATGGATAACCACGAAATTATAATATATAATTATTTTATACTGCCTCTAAAGTATATATTTCGTTTTTATAACTGTAGTATTGGTTTTTGTATCGTCCACTATATTTTATTAAGGGCGACGTGCTCAAGTGGCCAACAAATTATCTTGCGGGATGCTATCGAGGCGGAATATTTATGCGCGATGCCCTTTTCTATAATGAAGCTCTTTAAATCTTAATATAGTTTTTTTTTTTAAACGCCATAGTTCATCTGTATAATCTACTGATAAGTACGGTAGATTAGACTTTAAACTATACTGTATTCACTTTGGACTATCTGCCAGAGAGGTCTGGTCACTATACTTGTCAAGTATTCCAGACTTATTTTTACAAGTTTACGTTTATTGCCCATCTGACGGAGAGACCTGACCGGACCTTGTAACGATAACGGTTCGACCTATTCTAAAAAGTTCCATCCTATTCTTTCGACGACGTATAACAATATATATATTTTATTTTATGTTAAAATATAATACGTATTTACAACAACAAGAAATTAAAGAATCTCTGTTTATATTGAGTTATAAAGCGAAAGTGAGTTCGCTTAACGACTTTTACTCGAGTCACCTATACTTACGAGTATCAAGGCATACGTGTTTTTTGAATGAACTTTCTCTTTTAATCATGTAGGATTGAAGAGTATACGATGGTCAGTTGCCGCGTTATGGTCAGAGACCGTTTATCCCCAACTTTCTGGTAGTTTACTTTAAAAACTCTGTGATAAGAATTTTGATGCAAACAAAAAACATTTCACGTTTATTTTTTTAAATACACGATATATTGTAATATAATGTAATATGACACAAAAAGTATGTTTCGTCTATTTTAATAAAATAAATTGGATAGATAATGTAATTATAGAAACAGATCGGCCATTGTATTAATGATCGCGTGATATCTGTAATTGAGGTCAATGACCCTACTTTATGTTGTTATTGACCCCATATAAAACAATGATTCGATTAGCATCAATAATGAAGTCGAAAGTACAAAACATAGAAAAATATTCAAAAGGCTATGGAAAAGTTAAGTTAGGGCACAAATCTGTATTTGTAAATTTCCTGTAATTAAATATTTTAATCACTACGTATCTATTGTTTGAAAGTGTGAATGGATTGTGTGAAAAAGGATATGCGTAAGAATTCAAATAAGATAGAGGTGCATAGATATATATAGCTGTGTAGGGTAAAGGGCATGTTGATGACTACGTACCTATTTCCGCCAAGACAAGCTATAGAAAGTAAAAAATAATATATTGGCTTTAAAAAAACAAATGACAAGGACCTCGTTCAGGAAGTACACATCTATGTATGAGTTATAATGTATGAATGTCAAATTTCTATAAACATGTATCAAATCTCATTTCGAAGAATTTTAATCACATCATTATATTTGTATGGTTTTCAAAAGGTATTATAAAGAAATAAAATGCGCTAGTAAACATTGATGCGCTCGTGATACGAGGAGGGATGAAATAACATAAACAATGTATTAACTGATTCCGAGTGGCCAGCTGACTGACGGACCGACTGATCTCATTAGCACATCTGTGACCCGGTTATAAAATACCAGTTTCGTCACTTTCTACTCACGATGTTCATTAGGAAAAAAAGTAAGGTGTGTTTGTGTACTTCCTTTAATAAAATGATTAAGGAAGTTGTTTATTATCGAGGGATGAATCGACGGAAGTTAATGCAATTAGGCACGCCCGGTTTAGTGTACTGCCACTAACACCGTGGGTTTGATTCCTAAAATGCAATGTCTCAATCCTTACAGCATTTGAGTATGACGCCTAGTTTTAACTATAATTAAAAAAAAGTATTGCTCTGTTTTTTGTATTATTTGAAATCGATATAGTATTTTTCAGATTACTGTATAACAGTTTTAAAATTAACCGTATTCAATAAAACGTTTGCATTCGGCATAACTACGACGCTCAGTTATAAAAGGGCTTTGGATCGTTTGTGTTTCGTTACAAGGTCAACCGCTTTCCCTATCTAGAGATTTGCCGTCGAAGCTTCCAGCGCTTCTTACGAACACGCACACGTTGCATATGCACATATGGTGAATATTTACAGAATCTAAATGGTTAACGTTACACGTGATAGGTTTCAATTTAGAACAACCTTATATTTAAAGTTATCTATTATATTGTATTTTAAGAGATTATTAGTATGTTCAAATAATATTTGAAAAGGCCTCGATAATTTTATTTTCTTCTTCATAAGTCACAAATCTATTTACTTTTGTTTATGAACGGATATTACGCATAAATTTTTAGAATGGTTTTAAAATTGCTGTACCCTGTCGTGTAAACGGATGCAATGATAAAATCAGTACTTCATTTAATTAAAGTTAATCTTTAATAACAGCCTTGTTAATCAGTTTTCTTCGTAGTTTATCACTCATTATCTACCCTTTGATAGTATGTCAACTGAAATCTTATTTTTATTTTATAAATGCTACTGCATACTTGTACTTATTTACAGCCATTATTTCTTCAAATCACACATATTGAATTAACATGAAAATTTTTATTCAACATTTTATACTTCAACCAAAGGCCTCATGTCTTAAGTATGTTATTTATTGAAGGCAGCAAATTATGACAATGTTCAGAATTACGACAATTAAACGTACATCTATACATACTGCGTCCTTTTACAATAATTATGATGTATGTATTATTACTTATGACATTCCAACGATCTCAAAGTTGATATCAACTTAAACAGTTTTGAAAACTGGTTTCCATTTCATATTTAAACTTCCGACTTGACTCACCTCAATGCATTAAGAAATTCAACGATGCGTCACACGCAGACGAGTCTAATCTAAGCCATAAATATACATATGATCATATATTATTGTTGGAGCCATTGTTGGAACGACACTGTCTCTGTTGCTTAATGACATTACATTTAATCCAGTGGTCAACCATTGCTCGAAATTCGAGCATAATTCATACTTACTATAGATTATTCTTTATATTCAATTAAATTAACTCCATAAGTTTAACTGTGTCAAATTTCACGTTCATCTATTCGCTTTTATTCCTAGAGAGTTACAAACGTAGTCTCTGTTATCAGACGAATTATATGGTGGTTGTATGCGTGGCTTGGCTATTTACCAACCTGTAAAATGTACACTATCAATTTGAATAAGTTTTCGGAATTCTTTGCATTAAAACACATCTTTTAACTGCTTTTGCGTAGTAAGATATAATATTTTTTGTAGATTCATTATCGATATTGTTATTCAGTGATTGTATCAAATTGTTCCTAGTGCCCGTTAATATATCATTGCGTTCAGACATATTTAAAGTGATGCATGCATGACACACTTTCCTGCATAAATATGATATGGGAGACGCGATAGTAGGTGTCATTGAACTGATGTATTCGTGATGAGTATGCTCAGGTTATAAGGGAAATGCTGTACTATATTTAATAAATAAAGCACCCGTACACACCCATCCACACCCACACGCACACAGGCGTATATTATAAATTGTTACGAGACAATAATATGATCTAATCACATTCCATGCCATTTTCCGTGTTGTATACTTTCGGCTAATAAAATTACTGTTTTTACTACCTTTAAAATTATTACGTTTGTAAATGTTCTTGACGATAATTACCTTCATCTTAGTTGAACCATCAAACCATTCCATAGGTGTACCCAACAAACAAGCCGTTTGCTTCCGAATAGCCGGGTGTGTATGACAAGGTAATTTGTTTACTGGACAGGCTATCGCTTTTGCGGTGTTATCCAATTTTTTTGCCGAAACACCTTAACCGTTTTCAGATGAATTCAATTTTTATCGAATTCGTATCGTGTAGTAGTGCTGACCACAGTTCTTCTGCAGTGTTGTTTTATCTGCATTTTTTCTATTTACATTTAGAAAAGAGTTGACATAAATCTAATCCGAAATCCCGCCTTACAGCTTAAAATAAATAACTCTACTCTATCTTCAGGTGTTTTTCTAAATAGTTTCGACTTGGTGTCTTTAAGAAAAGAGAGTGTTCGTCCCTCAAACGCTGGCAACATTAACTTATTTTGGGTGTATACAGATAGATTTAAGTAACATCAATGTAAACAACAATAAGTGTTTGAAACAGGCAACAATACGTATGCAAAGTAAAGAAGGCCGCGCCGGCAATTGAAACGCAATGCTCGGGACGAAGTGGTCATTAAAAACAATGGGCGCAATAAAAAGCAAACGCGAACCGGCCCAGCGTTGCTGACCCCTTTGTAGAGTGGACCTCTTTCTAGCACGCGTGAACTATTCATTAGTCGACTCCTCGTTGCACATTTACGGCGCACGCCATGAATATTCATATAGATTTTGTAATGACCGCGTATAATGCGAACCGTGAATTTTTTATCGTCTGAAAGGTATAATATGAATGGGACCTGGCGGCAATATTGATTACGCTTAATGAGTTATTGAGAGAACTCTCGACGTAGTTGTTACAACGGGATCGTATATTTGAATGTAAACAAATTACCCAGTCTGTGACATGAACCCGGACACCTAGCAAATATATAAAATATTTTTAAACAGAACACAAATCCAAGATCATTGTTTGACTGCAAGTGGTTTGTTGGTAGGTAACCTTATATTGTCAGATAAATAATTTCGATCCGTACTGACATTATTATGATGGCATTTTGTTTAATAAAAAATATTTTATGTAAATATTAATTTGTATTTAATTTTATCCGTCCGAAGTGCATGAATACACCGGGCTATATTCTATTCTAGTGTGCGATATCACGAGGGGACTTGAGCCGCCGGCTGGGGCGACAGATGTTCGAGAGTTCTTGAATGGCTCGTGGATCCTATTGTGCAGTAACGTTTGTAAAGATTGACCGCTAAAAAATAGGGTCATGGGTATGGCTAGTCCATAACACGTAGTTAAATTAAATGAAATATGCCCTTACCCCTCAGGACGCAAATATTGATTGGGAATTTGTAATTGTATTGTGCTTTTATTTAATAATATATATTAAAGGTTTCAAGTTATTTGTTTTTTTTTTTTAATTTCGTTACAGATACAACAAAAAAGTAACTATTCAATTGTTGAAATATTTCTGACAATGGATATACAAAATAAAATTGTAACTGCAATCAAAATGAAAGATTTTTTTATAACTTAAGCAATATTTCTTAACACTACCTTGTATTAATATTCATTGTATGTTTGTTACAGACGTTGGATTTCGATCGGGAAGGACTAACAAAATTAAAGAAGGCAATAAAAGCAATACACAATTCCGGAAATGGTAAGAATTATATAGCATTGACATAATTACTTGCGACATTTATATTAAAAAGACAATAAAGTCCTGTATTCGGAAAAAAAATCATTCAGTAGACTGAACCATAAACACACAAACACTGATTTATTAGAACATAAGTTTTAAAATGGCAGATTCTTTTTTTTTTAATTTTTTTGTCGATGGCCATCATCATTGTAAACATTAACAATGTGCTACCGAGTTTCTTATTACTAAAATATTTATATCGCACATGTTTATTAAAAGGAATACCATATGGACTTGATTCACAAGTGTTAAAGTTATTAACATTTGATACGTCTACCATGATAATGAGATACACTTTCAACCAATGAAACTTAAACTTGCATTCTTAAGACTTGTGTTGTCCTTACTACTAAAAGTATTGGTATGTTAAATAAAATTAAAAAAGAAAAAAATTCCTTAACTTATAAATACGACATCCCCCAATTAGTTTCTTTTAAAGCTGACAACTTTAAACGTAACTTCCTTTGCCCACAGAGAAGCGCTATTTTGAGTTATTCTTACATACCTTTCCATCGTCCGTCCTGTATAAATATAGTACGTGTTCTCGCGTTCCCTCTTCCGAGTTATCCAGACGACATGAGACCCTCCTATAAATACGGTCGGAGGAAGTGTTTATGAATAGACGCCGCTGAAAATAGTTGATCGTTCGATGCACTTGGTAGAGAGCCGAGCGCCTATGCTGCAAAAATGATCAGCGATTTATTGATTTTACTCTTGTTTGTAAAGGGCTTTTATCTTGATACCTTCCGGATTATGATTCATAAAGTATGAAGATATTTTCAAGCTCTATTAATGCAAATGAGCAATTATTATTAATAGTATGTGACACTATAAACATCTATATGGACGACTAAGTTTAAGGAAAAAGAAAGTTAAAACAAATATTTTGTATACATGTAACTCGTCAGTCGTCATTGACTCGGCAAGATGGGTAATGTTCTGTAACCGTTGAAAACAGACCTGGGTCGAATTGTTTTATTTATCGGTCCCTATTTCAAATTATCCTTGAGCAGGTATAGTCGTGTTTTAAAAAGCGACTGAAATGTGTTTGTTTTTTTTTTTAGTTTATTTGTTACTTTATGTGAATATAATGTCCATATCTCGTATATTTTCTAAACTTGTTCTAACGTTGTATTTAATTGAATTTAATTTTGAATTCTAAATTAATTTTGTAAAGAGTTAAATTAATTGTCATCGTTCAATAAAGGGCATACTCACAGGCGGTAACTTGATCCTTATAAAATCCTCATTCCATTTGTATAACCGGTGGTGAAGAAAGGCCGTTCGATTACTGAACTAGAATGACCTGGATATCGCAACAATAGTGGTGCTAGACTTGCAGCGATAGCCCGCTTCAGCGTCTTACGCGTCGATACTTTTTAATTATGTAACACTCACGCTTCATTGAACATACAGCTACAAACTTATATATATTATTCAACAAAATCATTGTAGTCAAAAAATAATCAAGCATATATTCCAGTTAACGTAAAAGTATTGTGATGCTTGTGATTACATCAGTTAATTTATTTCGCTACTGTCGAGTACAGTTTCTTGCTGACTAATATAATAATTAGAAGGTATGCGCTTGGTAACTGTTACGTTGACATCATTAATACTTACTAATGATCAAATATCAGTATTTTTTTTTTAATTTTATGAATAAATTCTTAATGTTTGGTCTATAAGTTATCATGAAGTAACTTTACCTACCTACATAGTAAAGTAAGTTTAACAAACAGTTAAAGCTGTTAAAAGCGCATAACGGACGGTTTAGGTTGATGAATGACAAAGCATCGAAAATGGACTGCGTCGTCGGAGCAACGCAGCTTTCTATACAAGTTTATAAACAAAATGTAACTTGATGTGCCGAGCTTGTACTAAGGCTGGTGGTAAAATGCAATATCTCGTTCCATTCGTGGCCTTCCACTTCCCGTCGTCTTTCCGATTAAATCGCGACGTCGCTCCGTTTCGTATCATGTTGTTTTACCGCTCAAATAAACATTTTATTGATCGGCTTCATGTTTCGGTGAATGAACGCAAGAGAGAGAGAGAGAGAACCAAGTTATACGGAGGCATGATATAAAGTCCAATTAAAATAATTTTAATGGAGATGCAAATTTAACAATTTTTATATAGAAAATATTATACGTGTTCTTATTCTTTTTCGTATGAGTATCTTTGTCTCCGAAGAGAGCGCAATTTTATCTACATTGAATAAAATATCTTATATTTGTTTGTGTTGTCCCCTTTAAGTCTCTCGAAGAAGGAATTTCTTGTTAGTTCTAATTGGGCTGAGTTCTATATCGACTTGCGAAGTACGGGCACCGATTTTGTAACTACTGATAAAAAAAACACATTTTTATTCATCAGCTATATCACTAGCGTTTTCGTCTTGGTGCTCGGTTTTACATTTAAATTGACATTTTTACATTGGCACAGAAATTTGAATAATTTTTGTAATTGTATAATAAGGTAAATGAAATTATTTTTTAAAATCTGCATGTCGTAAAACAACATTAATTTTCTCTATAAACTGTATAAACTAGAACTAGATCACGAAACGAAAGTACGGCCAAATGAAGAATAGAATAGCTCAGGTTTAAAAACAAAACAACAAAAAAAAGCAATTTTAATTTGCGGCTTCTACGTTGGGGGAATGAAAATTCCGGAACGTTTCAAATTAAAGTTCCGAAAGTTATATCGCGATAGAGCCGGACTGGCTAGCGGTGGTCGACTGAATTTCCCTTCGTGTGGCTGGTGGAAAGTGGGTCGGTGTTTGGTTACCTCGCGCAACGTAACACGTTTGGATTGTCTAGCTTAGCTCGTCTCGCACCTGCTACCTCACAGCTATTTCAAATATGGAATACATTTCTTTTCTCTGCTTCCGGATAATCTTGAACTTTTTTTTAAATTTTTGAATTGTACAATTGTTTTAATTTAAATGGTAATCAGTATGTCTTACCTTACGACATAAATGTATTACGTTAATGAATAAATTAGGGAATTCAAATACAAAGCTGTATTAAATTTATGTACCATATTGATTTGTTCCTTAACGACGCGTGATTAATATTTAGTCGAGGCAATTCTCATAGAGCTAATTGCTTCTATAATAGTTTAATTCCGTCACAGTAATAAACTATAATTATATTGGACGGTGTCTTTATTGAAACCTTTCCTTCCCTATAAATATGTGGTTCGTGTGATTTTTCCGACAAAAATAGTTCATTTTATTGAATAATCTGTTCCAACGTAATTCAATCTAGAAAATATAAATGTGAAGCAATCATTCAAACAAGCTTCTGATTATTACCATGTAACTCGATCGTTTTGGTTTTCTAAGAAATGATTTAAACAAATAAAACCGGCAAACCACTTATAACATGTGAAAAACATATTAATAAATACAAGTAACAGGAACGGGATATAAAATGCTCGTTAAATGTTTTATAAAAATAATCCTAAAAGTCCTGTATTAAAATTTTATCAGTATGAATCACATAACAATTTTTAATACATGTAAACAAAGATAATTAATAATTCCAAAATTTAAGTGTACCTGCATTCTCCAAGCATGTCTTCTATCTTATCGCGGAAAATAATCGTTGGCCGTCTTATCTTGGGCGCGGACGTAAGCGATGTCGAATCGCACATTTAATGAGGATAAATGTAATAAATAATTGTGTTTATTATTTTTGTTTGGAGCAAGGGCCCGCTGGCAGGTTTATTGACTTCAGTTCGAGGCGGGGCGTAGGTTTGTTTACCGGGCCGGCCGAGACTGGTTGCGCCGGTGCGGCCGGCAAGGTCGCCTCGCGCGCGCCTCGCCGCCGTTGCAAAAACAACCAAACACGCGCCACGGACATTCCACTCTAGTGATGTAGACTTTTTAAGTAGATATTTTTTTGGAAGTCTATTAAAGTAGATGAACACTTATCTAAATAGGCCGTGGGGCCAATTTTGACCACCTCTTTTGCGTGAATCTCTGTCGTAAACAATTATATAACATAAGTAATATTTGCCACATATCGATAATGGTTCTTGCACCCGATAGAGACTTGGCACGACGCCTAAATAAATTTTAATAAATCAAGTTCCATATTTCAGTTTATTTAGTACTGACTTTATAACCCATTACTTTTTTTTAATATTTACATTTTCTCTAGCTAACAAAATTATCTTAGTATAATATCATACCTTCTATTCCATAAATGTATCTTAAAACGAAATGTATGTTCTTTGTTTACATTCACATCTGGTCAGTCACGGAGCGTGGCATTTACTAGAAATAAATATTTAGTTGATTACGTAGGTCCATGAGTGCATTTTGCAACATGATTTCAGTGGCATTGTTATATCACGAACTATTAAAGACATTGTAAAAATGATGCTAGTTGCTGGAAGTTACCAATAAAGGAAGTTGACAATGGGTTCGAATTTAATTTACACATTTCATTTATACATTTGTCGCGTCTTAAAATTAATTTGTGTAAATGTATATTATGACATATATGCGACAAGAAAAAAAAATTGTTATACCGAAATATGAATATAATAATTTCAATAATAGATATCTTTAGTGCTAATAATAATAATCTTGCTAGAAAGTATTCATCTTATAAGCATATAAACATTTTTTTTCGTTGTCGATTGAATATAAATGATTGATTACTCAGTCAACCCAGTCATAACCCTCTTACGGCGCTCCAATTAATTTGATGAAAGGGCCGACTGGACGCAGTCATTCATTCAGTGTACGGTGAACGATAAATGTACTTGCCTTGCGGGGAAATTGAAAGGCGCAACGCTCGCCCGCGATTTGATATTCAGGGGGCGTGCGCGGGATTGAGCGGGGCGAATGTGGGCCGCGACGCGTATCACTGCTTTACTAACTAAATACAAATGTCCTCATCTCATCGCATATGTAAACTAAAATAATATTCACGTGAATGTTATGAGTTAGTACAGTTTCTATAATCAAATAATGTTCTGATGTCGTCTTAAAAATAATTGTCCGCGATTTTCCATGGATGTGATAATTGATTTTTCAATTCAATTCAGTCAAAATTTTTCCACTGAAGCTGAAATATCTTTATCAAGATGCTAATGTGTCAAGAATTTCGAGAAGTCTGTCATTTTGCATATTAGGATTGACGAATAAATCATGAGTTACGTCAGTCGTTCGAATGGTGGGATTGTGTTGACCTTGACTTTGACCTTGATTATCGATGGTAGTACGTTTATACTCCTGTTAGAGAAAATGTCGATGCAATCCTATCGGAATACCGCTCTAGGAATACTCATTTCCATCCGGATATATCCTTACCATCGGTTCGTATCAAAAGGAAGTTCGATGTCGTAGGAAATCGCGAAGGAAATAAATGCAACAGTTTATTATTCATATAGAATACGGGAAATTTTTGTGACTATAAATGGTGGTTTATAGAATATATACACTGTATGAAAGAAACTAGCCGGTACTAGCGTCTGACTTTACGTAAATGGAGCGTTCTTAATTAGTCTATACGTTGTAGTTTTATAAAAGTCTTAGACTTTAAAAAAACTACTAAAAGTGGACGCTGACGAGTACGTAGCGCTTCTGAAGCGAGAGAGTTAATTCAAGCGGGTAAGTAATTAAACGTCCGTCTCACGGTGCCCGGACAAAACGTCTCGTAACTGCAACAGTTGGGGAACTTGAGCCGAGAACTTACCCCGGCAACGTGAATTATAGCTGTCCGCGTTACTTGAATTATTTTTACAGAGCTTCCGCGACAGAATATACTTTCGAACTTTATAAGCTTCAGTGTTTGCTATTACACTACTTATTTTTTACTTAACTTAACTTATGTTTGCTATTGTTTTATAATCAATGACATTCAATATTGACTGACCTAAATACTTAGAAAATTATCTTTATTATTATGTTCAGCAATTTGAGTCCTGGACTTAAAACCTTGGCCGATCGAGACACAAGAATTTCGACGTGTAGAGATTTGATTGAAGAGATGCAAGTGCTTTACTTTTGATTTTAAGATAACCTTATATCTGTCTGTAGCGCACGTGGATAACGAGATGTATCTATCGCGGGCGCTGGAGCGGTTGGGCGGTAATGCGCTCAGCAAGGACTCGGAGCCCGACATCGGCGCCGCTTTCTTCAAGTTCGCGGTCGTCACCAAAGAGCTCTCCGCGCTCATGAAGACTTTGGTATGTCTGTAGCTTTTATTATTAGTAACGACAGCTGTTATAATATTAGCAGATTTTTATTACTTTACTAATATTTCTTGTATTATTCTAATTATGCTCTAGACTTGTTTTAGAATGTGGTGTATGACAGTGTATCATGTTGTTCTAAGCTTATTACAGTTAATTCTATCTGTATACATGTTGAAATGAAAGACTAATTTTACAACTTATGTAAAACAAAACCGTATGAGTGTAAAGTTCTATAAATTTTGTTAAATGCTGAACATGCTCTTACTTCTTGATCAGAGTGCATACGGGATGGGACTTTGCCAATAACATTAAACGTGTGTCGTGAAATAAAATATTGTTGGCTCGATAACTAAATTTGCAACTGGTTTACCACCTGTTACGTCAATCTATGAAGTATCAGGTGAAAAATGGCCCCAGAGAGTCGGTACACGATTTTTTTTTTACATCAATTCAATAACTTAGATATTGATGATTTTAAATAAGTCATATAAATTGTAATTTGAATGGGAATTTTTAATGTTATAACAAGCAATTTTCATTTATGTTTTGTTCTACGCAAATGTATTCTAGAAGTGGTTGCTAGTTGGTGGTGCTAACCCGCGCGACCCAGTTCGTACTGTTTGCACGAAACGATAACTGTTACGGCCATTTACCGCCTGCAATTGATTAGATTCGTGCAATACAAAGTAAAAAAAAAAAAGAAATCTTTTGTACGCAGATAATTTATATCACAAAAAACATTTAACACATGTAATATTGTAAACGCTATTTGTTTCTAAAAAGAACTTATAAATTACTTTATTGAAGGACCTGCGTCGGATATCTCGTCAGATATCGAACACTCTCGGGGGAAAGGAATCCGATCAAATTGGACGAAAAGAAGTAATTTGCTCCGAGAGTTTTCTGTTTTGTTTCATTGGGATTTACACGCTATTGCCTATACATTGACTAGTACGATTTATTTAGGGAGTACCAACGACTTTGATTATAATGATTACTGCTATTAGTTTGCGTTTAAAGTAAAAACTCATATGTTTGAGTGTAACGTTCTTCAGCACTCACGTAACGTACTGCGTCAAGTCGATCATCGTGTTCCGTGCGAAATCTTTCGCCTTCGATGTATCTAGAACCAGGGCATTCGAGACTATGCGAATTTTTATTACACTTCAACGGAACACGTTGCTAAATTTAGAACAGCAAATTCTAGGAAAAATGACGTAATTCAATCTTGACTAAAATCTAAACTATTCATGATTTGTGTAGGTAGCTTTAGCGACTCGATCTTTCCTTCCTTTTATAAAATCTCTGACATCGAAAAAAATGGAAGCTTTCGCCGAGTTTTATACTCTTTGAATTGTCTTTAATGTATCCTGTACAAACATGATAATGTAATATTTGAAATAATATATATCGTTTCAATAAATTATATTCGTAGTAAAATTGTATGCGTGTAACGTAAAGCTTGTCGGAATAGGTCTGCTAGCGACATGATGGATTATAAGGCCGTCCCTGTAATAGACGTGGATGTTCCAGCTTTATGGATACGAGTACATTATGTAGCAGTAACCAGCGCTACTCTTGTGGTTACGTGGGTTTCATACGTGAATTCACCCGAATAAATATCATGCAGTTGTCATGCGTATCATCTCGTATTTACGTGTATCTCTGGAATATGTAGGGACATGGTTTCTTTCTAAATATATTAATGTTGAATTTTTTATGTTGAATAATTCAATTGTTTGAGATAAACTAACTCAACTGGTGAGACCACTGACTATAACTTTCAGTTATATAGTCTGTGATTCGAGTCCTAGAATATAGCGTTAACGTTTACAATGATAGTCAGTATGTTGAATATTAACCGTTTGTTATCTGTGTAGTTCGAAATCGTTGACGCTAATTGTCTCGAACCTCGTGAGAGGCACTCACAGGTAAGAGGCAAAGAATTTGAAACATTCTAACTTCTTGTACGTCAGTCGTTATATCTTTGTCCTTGTCAATCTGAAGAATCCTTGACCTGATTTTGACACAGGAGCTCCAGTCGCGTGTCCTTCACACGTTGTACTGTGACTTTAAAGTTATCAAGGTAAATGTTAAATTCCTACAAAGATAATTTATAATTCCAAAAAACTTTATTTGATTGTAAGGGGTATAGTTCGTGGAATCGAGTTCATAGAAATGAGCATCTTTAGATGTGAATTAATATAACTATGCAAAAGGCTGTAGTTCCGAGCGTCGGAGACGCAGTGTCGGCATCACTCAACAATGAGTCGGCTTGTGTTTCGCATGAAGGGACTCGCTATTTAAATTCGTTTGCTTTTTGTAAAAAAAAAAAACAGTTTTTTATTACAATGTGATTTAAATCTTTTGGGATACAAACTGGCTGAAAACATTATGTTTTGTCGTTTTAAAACCATTTAGTTTTCGTATTATTGTATAAACCACAACCATGCAGGAACAACAGTTATACGCATTGTGTGCATTCGTTAAAGGTAATCGAAGGTCGAATGAATAGACCTAACTGTACGCGTAGCTAAAATGTATGATATTGCATATAAAAACATAAACAACGTTATGACAGATTATTTGCATACAATAGCAAAGCAGTAGAGCGCGTGCCCGTGCGCGCGCCCGCTCTCAATTACAACAATGATAGCTGTTACATTAACGTGTCATTACGTATGTATATCGCGCAATCGCTTCGCAGAAACAAGCGATAATGTGCATTTCTGCAATGTTTATGAAAGATAACGACTTGCCGTACTTGATATACTCATGTTGATAATAGGATTAAATTTTTATGCATTATAAAGGTCAAAAAGACGCAAATCGTAATGCTGTTTCTATTATTTAATTGGTTGTATGAATGACGGAAAATAGAATTGTCGGAACGAAGACATATTTCCAAAATATCATCCAAATGATAAACTGCGGTCCTATACTTGATGCTTGATATGAAGTCAATATTGGTATCATTAAATGCCATGTCTAGTATGGAGTTCTGTAAAAGTCTTATGGCGAAAAGTTAAGGAAGCATAAATTAAAGTAATACTTCGCGAATCAATATCCAAGTCAAAATACTGGCAACGTAATTATGCAGTTAAAGTTCATACAAGTAATCGATTATTATGCAGTGGAGTCGCGTGCCTTCCATTGTTCGGAGATAGCATCATAATTGGATTAGCGAGACGCTTCGATTTTTATTGCTGTGAGGCCTCGTGAGTGTGAAAGAATGTAGACTAATTTAATTGTAATAACATTAAACGTACGTTTCTCTGATATGTAAGCGATTTGATTTAATCTCTCTGTACTTATTTACTTAAAACTTAGGTTCCTAATAGTAAATGTTTTCAAATTACAATATTGTTATAAATGTTAAGTATTCCATTGTTTCTCGCAATTGTTTCGAGTTTTGAATTTAATTTTGTTAATGCGTATTTCTGATCATTTATCACAGAGATGAGAAATAGACATTATTTAAAATAAACCAGAAATATTATAGTGAATTACAGCATTAATAACTGTAGCTTTGGAATTGAGACATTAATCTGAGAGTAACTCGTTTCGCTACAAGTTGTTCGGTGTTTTTTAAAACGTTGTAAACAGTATTCATTTTGTCTTAGCATTACTAAATTATTTCATGTCTTACATATGTCCCGTTTATCAAAAGTCTTTATCGTTCAGTTGCGAACGTATGTGAATTACAGATAAACGCGCTGTCGCAGACATGTGACAAGTCGAATGATAATATACACCATGATCATGTTTAATACGACATTCTTTAAGTAGCCATCGTTGGGGGGATCATGCCAAAATCGCCACTCTCGGCATGCGTGTTGGCGATCGCAGTATTCCACCGTAGCCTAGGTACGCTGCTGCCCGTCCTCCGGCGGACTGGACGTAGTTTAAAGACAGTACCCGAGTCGTAATCATCGACATCGTCGAGTCGTAGGACATTCAGCAGTGGTTTAAACAATTTTATGATTTCGGACTGGAATGAACAATGCTGTGTGTTTTGCTTTCTTTTTTTTAAACTTTTAGTAGTAGTATTTCAACGTTATTTTTAAATTCTAACATACACTAAAATCCACACGTATTTGCATTTCTCTGTTCTATTCCAACGATTCGTCTCGCATTATTGTGAAGCTTTCGGCTTTTCATCTACGTATAGAAAATTCGTACGTTCCGGTATTCGAATTGCACATACACAGAGCTATTGTGTGCATTTGTCGCAATAAGCGCCTTTCCATTCGAGGATACTGTAGCTCGTGATATGTCACGCAAGTACACAATGCGGCGTTGGGCCAATATCTATGTAACGTACGAAAGGCATAATTAATAGTATTCGAGACAAGAACAAGGATTCATATCAGTGGGAGGAATAATGTTCAAAAGCATTTATTTATGTATATGTATTACTAATATTATAAATGCGAAAGTTTGGATTTGTGAATTGTTACCGCGTAAGTGCAGAACGGTTGAACGGATCGATGTTTAAAACTGATAAATGAGAGTTTGAAAACCAGTTTTATCTCAATGTGAAGCCGAAGTTGCAGGCGATACTTAGTATTTTATAGTTTGCAAAATGTTGCTCACTGTAATTATTATTCCCTAGGAAGTGATAATAATTTAAATGATGGCAACAATTTCCTTATGCCAGCGTGGATAATTAGCCCGTCGTTTAGAATCCGGGAGCGAGGCGAGGGTCGGGTTACGATGCGTAGTTTAACCCTTTGTGTCGTGCCTTCCGTACCTCGTTTGTCAAAGGTGTACACGCTTCATTGACTTCACTAAACGAACATTATATGAAACTTTATATATCGAGATAAGTATTTTGCTGCCGTAACTTTAACAGTTAAACTCTTGTAAACTATTTTGTTGTTGTTGTGCAGTTTCTAAATATTCTATTTTGTAACTATAATTCTAGCTGTCTGAAAGTCGCAATGCGTTTAGGGTTCGAAATAACAGGCCCGTAGAACACCATGTTAGTGACATGTGTTTAAACAATTGTTAACAGGTAAATAAACAAATACGTATCGTGTGTTGGTCAATTATCAATGCATAAGACCTTTAAGTTCAGGGCCCGCAGTACTCCATACTTAGGTATATGCAGTAAGCACAATAAGCTTACTCAACCGGCTTTGCTATTCAGTTTGCGATGCAGACACCCCGTCGGACGGAGCGTTTACACACGAGTGGAACATAACATAGTTTATCAAAATTATGTCACGTGGCAACAAATTATATCGTGTAGATGCAAATGCCGCATAGTTACATTTAACACCGAAAATGTATTCTAAACTTTGTCGTTGGAAATATGTGAAATAAAATTGACTATTATAAAACAAATGCGAAACGCATCATGCACATTATTTCTTGCATTGGTTTGGGATGTTAATGATCAGACAGAGGTTTCATGTTTTTGTTTATTCGCCAAATGAGATGTAACGCAGGATTTTCAACGCAAATTTTATTTATAACAAACATGGTGTCTTAATTTTTTCTGTGTTCACATTGAAACTTACTAGCTTATCGATTTAGGTGAAGGTCAATAAGGAGGAAGTTTGTCGTATCGAATTCATACTGAACCTTTGCAACATGTATTATTTATAATTTAGTAATATTCGCTTTGTTCGCAGATGCAGAATATAAACAACATAGTCATGTTCCCAGTGGATAGTCTATTGAAAGGTGATCTCAGAGGAGTTAAGGGTGATTTAAAAAGGCCATTCGACAAAGCGTCCAAAGACTACGAGTCCAAGTACCTGAAAATTGAGAAAGAAAAGAAATCACAGGCGAAAGAGGCCGGCCTTATTAGAACAGAAGTAACACCGGCCGAAATAGCTGATGAAATGGAAAAAGAAAGAAGACTATTTCAACTGCAAATGTGCGAGGTAAGCATTCTAAATTTAATACAGAACTCGTATTATTCCAATTAGGCTCATAGAACGTGGAAACTCATAGGTAACGAAAACACTCTTAGTTCTAAAAAAAACTGTAAAAAAAATTAACATGTACATATGAAATGCAACTTTTCTAGTCTAAATTGATACCACTAACGGATGTTTACATTTATAGTTCACGTTAACCTCCAACCATGCATCGGTATGATGGAAACTCAGTACCGGGTCTGGTTTTATATTTCATTAAATTATCTTTGAAAATACTCCCAACATTTTGTTTGCTTATCGAACCTCCGCACGATACGATGCTCTCCAGTGCATTCTAAAAGCAATTTACAGCAGAACGTAAAACCTCGGAGTATCGGGGGATTTTATTAGCTCTTATTTACTGTGTTTTACAAGGAAAATACGTTGTAATCGTACTGCTTTAGTATCCTAACTTTTAATAACTTGAGCTTAGTACATGAATCTGTTACATAAGTTGTTACTTTCAAGTTTTTAATGTCGTTTCCCCGATATAAGTCATCTGTATATAGTCTAGACATTTTAAATTAAATCATAAATTATTATCAACGTTCTTACAATGAATATTATTTTACTCTTCTATTAAAAATGGAGCTCGTTAATATTAACGAATCTATATAGATTATCCTTGTTCTGAGTCACAAGCATCCATTAATTTCTCTTAAACTTCACAGTTTCTACGTTCATAATATGATTTAAATTTTCCACGCTTAAAAGCTTTTAAATTATGAGCTCCTGGCATTACTCCAGTCACAAAAGCTTTACAATACTAAGATAAAATATGTTAAGCCTTTATATTCACAAGTGATCCTGCAGCTATAAAATGAATATCCAATAGGAGTAACAAATGGAGGGAACGCTCTGTGAAATGAACGCAACGTTCAATGTTTTATCGTCTGTAAATCTAGAGCCGCTCTCAACCTCACTGTCTAACGCTCGTAAGATTCTATTCTTAGCTAATTGTATAGCGACGATTTAGTACATTCCAATGTTAATCAATTCAGTTTTATGTTAATGTGTTATGTTAAGCACGGCTTGTAAAGATAGTTTAGATTATCTAGAAATGAATTTTAAGGATTCTAATCGTATTTATCCTTTTAATGCATAATCCATTTCAGTAAGTAATTAATGTTTAGTGTTGCCCTTTGAAGAATTATATCACATTCTAAAACAAGAAAGGAACCGTTACCAGTCTTCAAAAGAAATTCGTATGTCAAGTAAATAAATGCCATACTGCAATCTTTATTAATGTACATCAAAGTTGCATCGACGCGTCCTAACAAATTCAGTCTGCAAATATAATGTTTGATTCTATGTAGCTCATCCCACTTTAGCAATCTAGTCACCACGTAAATAAATCTGTGCTGTAGAGACGCCCTCGGGTTAGCAATTAGTATTCCGCTTAGCGGTAACCAAATAAAACTGCGAATATCACTTTACAGCCTCCTTTAAATCAAGTTAAAGTTTTTTTTTTTAATTAAATGTTTAAGGATTTAACTAGTAAAGTTTAGAAAATAAGGTGCTGTAGAGCTTTTTATTAAAGCGAAAAGAGTATTTACACATAATATTTTTATTTTCTACCGAAACATATAAATTTCATGTAATCCTCTTGATAAACAGCTATGTAATTCAGGGACTGAAATTGAGATCAAAGGATTCTCTAGATAACTTGTCGGTACATGAAAAAAAAAACAAGTCCGGTGAAACTGGCGAGCGTTGACAAAAGCTGGTACTAAATTAAACATCGCCAAGTTTATCTTTATTTTATTTTATGTCGGAGATGTGTACACCCGCGACATTGTTTCTCGAACGATAAACGTATTCATTGCTTACGTAACTGTATCAAATATTTATATGCGCCGCGTGCGGGTTGTGTGAATGACCGACCTCACAATTGCACTTGTCGGTCCTCCAGCGTATCGCGCACCTCTTACTCATTTGTCGGACGCAACACTAATTACGAAAGCACCATTCACGAACGCACCCATACTCAATGTTTGTAAATTGATATATTGGTCGGTGTATAGCAATCGATAGCTGCTTTTTAATTTTTATATGATGAGAAGAAAAGGACCGATTGAACACACGGTACGAAATTATATTTTCCATAATTTAGCAAAGTTTCAGTTGCTCAACACATGTAAGTCTGTGTGCGTTGACCTTAGAGTGGGAGGTGATACCGTTACTTGCCGAACTATTGTACAACTAGATTGGTGTAAAGTCACGCTTAATGGGACACGCGAATAAATTTACGTATCTAATTTCAAGAATTTATCGTATTAGTCTGGAATCTACTAGTCCATCGTCATCATCATCAGCCCTTGTCTGCCCACTGCTGGACTTAGGTCTTTCCTAATGCCTATCACGGGGGTTCCACTCTTCTGGTCCCAAACCGTGGCCACTATTTTAACAATTACCTTCCCCATCTGGCGTCGTTAGCTTGATAAGATCATCATCATCATCATCAACAGCCTTTCCCAATGCCTATGTCCAACAGTGTGTTTTTGATAAGATTCAATTTACAAATTTTATCTATTCAATTTTGTTTGTGAATACCACGGTTATAACCTTATAATCTATATAAAATTCCAAACGTACCGTTTTGTGGTCCGTGTATGAACAAACATGTATGTGAAACTGTTAATTTTCTTAGCAAACGTTGTGTTAACAGTGACCGTAACGCAGTAACTAAATGCTTTGTGTCGCATGTGCGCTACAATGACATTACGTTTACAGTTATTTTGATAATGTGTGCAAAATGCCGACTACGTTATTGTTGAGATGCCAAATGATAGATGCCGTGCCAATTGCTGACTGCCAACTATTCGCAATTACATATTTTAGAGAAAGAATTGTGGCATTTACACGTGTTGCTATTTGAGTTATTGAGATAGTGTTTTGTTTTTTGCATTTGTATTATGATATTCCGATAATGCCCATTCAGTATTGTTCAACATTCTAAACTTTGTTATAGAAGATAGTTTTTATATAATAAGTGCTTATTATATTAAAGTCGTTGTTGTAATGAGGCTGTCAATTATTTAAGATTAATCTGGCAGGTGCCTAACCTCACAGGGTTGCCTTGTAACGAATACTGATACTGACAGATAATTCGCCTCGCTTGGCAAAAACTATCGAATGGCACGAGCTTGGCTTCGGAACGTATGTCGCCATCTGTTATGCCAAATAACTAAACATCTAATACTTGTACATTTATATGTATGTCACTGCTAAACAGTGTACTCGGCCCGTTTATAATTTGCCTAATGCAAGGCTAATTCTTCATTTGTCTAGTGGGCATTGGGACTTTGCAAATTCCCGAATACTGATCCTAATTTCGATACGTTTTTTTTTCGAGTGTTTACGATTTATCTAGGCAGATTGTAAACTGATTTACCAATGACATTTTGCCAGTGACATATGTATATTGATAATGAATGTACGCGAATTGGTTGCGCAATCGACCTACATACATTGATTGTTCCGCCTACTGCATTGATGACGAGACGTAAATTAATCGCGATTGCTCTTTACAATTATGATACTGTTTGACAATTTCACTAATGAATGTCATTAAGTATGACGAAAACCAAGCAAAATCAACGATGTTTCTGATTTATTGATTTATTAGGACATAAATTCAACAACTCACGTTTCAGATTGCCTATAACCTAATAGTTTAGGGTGCGGATTGCCGATCACGTGGTCGAGTGTTCGAATCCCGCCATTCTAATATTGTCGTAGACCATATCCTAACATAAGCCTTGAGCTTAAGGGGAGTAGTAAAAGAAATATTAGTAAATTAACAAAAAATTGCTAATATTTTAACAAAAATATAATATTATAATACAATAAAGTACAAGAGAATTAAATTCAGATCTCGTTACCGAACCCGGCCGCTATCCGTCGCCGAGACCCGGACTCAATAGTTACTCAAAATGTTAATAGAATTTCTATTCAACTCGCAAAGGCGCTATAAAGCCGACGTAAAGGAATGGAAACCCGTCGTAATTTATTTTACAACGACAAAATGGTGTACGGACATGTTTCAATTAAAGCTATATAATGTGAAGTAAAATAATTTATTACATAAAATTAATTACATAATAAAATGCTAGTTTTTAAAACATAAAAACATGATCGTACAATCCGAAAACCTTACACTAGATGACTACCTAATACTATGTATACTAACAAAAAGGTAATACAATATTATTTGCTAACCATGGTAATTTTGGACGTCTTAGTATAATGCCGATAGTTTATAACGACGCCAAAAAAAATAAACACGTAGTAACCTGCATAAGTACTATTGTTTACCAGAACAGATTAAATCCGTTTAAAAAATGTCAGCAAATCAGTATACGAAAATAGTAACTCTAGGTCCATAAATACGCCCCGGTGCGTTCCGTCGGGGATCCCGGGGCCCTCGCAATCGCACTTGAGGATGGCCACCGAGGGGGTTTTAGTGAGTATGAATCTCACATAACCCTGCCTTTCCCCCAGAACGCAGGGTATCTTCTGATTTCCCCCCGTTACCAAAAAAAAGGTCATACATCCAAACTTTCGCATTGATAACACTAAGATTGGATGAATAAAAAAAATTAAAAAGTATCTTAAATCGATAGACATACAAAATAATATTTAATTAGGAAGAAATTAAATGTGAATAGTACCTACATAATATTGTTGACGTTAAATGGCAACCCTAGATCATTACAACACGTCCTGAAGTTGCTCGGGGAGTCCTTAACCCGTCTTATCCTCAGTTTATCCATTTACATCAGGAATTAAAGCGATCGCTTTAAAGTCATCAACAAGGCAGCCATTAAAATTAAATAACAATACGTTTTACGTATTTTTCTTCATAAAACCAACTGGAACTTAAAATTTTGTAACATTCGAATCTGTTATAAATAAATACATGTAAATTGTTAACTCAATAAGCTCACGAAACGGAACCCGCAGCGAGGAACAAGATGAGTCTTAGAAATAATGCGAAAATGAAACAAACATGAACTTTTCATGTAATTAGATAATGCTTCATTAAATTCAATGACTAACCGTCTACAGTCCAATGTTGCTATATAGAATTACGTAAAATCTAACGATGTATATTTATAATAACGCTGAAGTTCCAATAGCCTAATAGTTAGGATACGGATTACCGATCTAGCGGTCGTGGGTACGAATCACGCCATTCGACTACTGTCGTGAACCAATCCTAATACAAGCATTTTCAAGCTAACTAAGAATGGTTGGAAATATTAGTAAATAACAAAAATATATTAATAAAAAAAAATAACGGTTTAACTTAAGTGTAAATCGGTGTCGGTACCGACTAGTATCGGACCTATCAGGGATTCTTCTTCAGGGTAAGTTCACTGACCCGTTCGCGGAGCGCTTGACACTGTGCCAAGACCATTGTGTAGGTACCGACTAGTTAAGGGTATACGACGGGTCCGAAACTAGTCGGTACTAGCCCCGATCTACACTTAAGTTATTATAAGTAGTATAGTGTAATGTCTCACGAAAATTTTAATAATTCAAACTAACGAAGTGTAAATCAGTAAATCTTATTCAGTCTTGATTAAAAACTCAACCTTTTTTTTTACATCCGCGAAGAAATTCTTTTATTTTATAAAAGAAAACATTTGATACAATCTTCGTTCCCACGGGGATCGCGATATAATTATACAATAATTCAAATGTTTGTATAAGAAATTGCAACGATTGCGGTGAAAGTGGGCAGACAAAAGACAATTACGTAAGCCCGAATGTAGCATGTAGGGAGTGAGTTCCCTCTCGCTATTGTTTCCAGTAAATCGAGTAACTCCGAGATTCTCATTCCGCCTTCCCGCGCATCCGTTGTTCCTACGTCAAAATCTTACACAAACAATAATACATTGTGCTTTGATATAAAGTTATTTATTTTAACGTATGTTTATGTGCAGGAATTTGTCAAACATCCTGCACTGTCATCTTTAATATAAGACCTACTACACGCCTTCACTGCCTAGTTTCAGCTGAACATTTGAAGTTTACAGTTTAAACTTAAACTACGGTTTTCAGTTTTCTCCTAAACATGAACGTTTTTAACTGTACAATTCGGCTGTTAAGTTAAAATTGAAAGTGTGGACTGACTTTATATAGAGATTTACAAGACATACGTTTTAGCAATGAGTTCATGGTTAGTTAATTAAGATGACTGACCAATGAAATATATATGATGGCATATTTATTATATTCAAGATACAACCTTTAATTGTCAATTAAGGACAATACTTTTATGTTTGCTTCACATTTCCCTTTTCGTTTGTTAAAATTCTACGTTACACCATTAAAGAAGCATTGGATTGCTTGTCGATGTTTTCTGCTGTAATAGCATTCCATGTACTGTCACACAAAAGATGTGTTTTATAATAGTTCGGTACACGAAAGAGGCGGCACTTCGAGCTCGTAAATGAAATAAATAAACGTCTATATACATATACATATTATATAGCTTTTTACAATTACGTTATACTAAAACTAGTACATTTTATAAGACAACATTTTCAAAGGCATCTGCTCCTCTAGTGTTGCGGATGTCAATGGTCGTCGACGACGACTTATATGATCTGGACGCTCGTTTGCTCCTTTCTCATATAAAAAGAGATAGATTTTTTTATTAATATTTAGTAAATGATTCGATACAATATAGTTAAACATAGCATTTTATACTGCATATGCAAAGTTATCAACAGACTCGTTAAGAAAAAATATACATGTAAAAATTCTCCTGTTTGAAATCGATTTATAACACAAGATAAAAGTCGTTAAATAGATATGACACCCTTGACATATTGTACTGAAACAGTGGGGCAGAGGGTGTCATTACGCTGCGAGCTATCATCAGACAATAAACATTAAAGCACCAATAGCTTAATGCTTATATACGGACTACCGATCCAGCGGTCGTAGGTCGAATCGCCTCATTCGACTATTGTCGTCAACCATATCTTAAGACAAGCTTTTTCAATCTTACCAAGAACGGTTACAGGAAATATTAGCAAAATAAAAAAAAAACATCTACCATTATTTTTTTAAGAAAAAAAAAATAACATCAGTCGAACTGTTTGTGCATTCACTTTCTTAAAAAAAAAACAATTTCCGTAGAACAATTAAAAGAATATTTAACATAACTCTATCGTTTCGGTGCTGGATGCGGACGGTGAAAGTGATGGCGGGAGTGTTAGTGCAATGCGAGTGCATTTACGCCATTCATTGTACTTAATGAGTTACGCCAGTTTCACACAAAGGTAGGCAAAGCAAACAATATACTATCAAACAATACACATGCGAGCTATCAAACGAAAGCAATACTGCTCTATGGCACTTTGTCATCGTGTTTAACTTGCCACGAAGTTTTCAGGACTAGTAGTGTCTTTATTATATATTGATGAATAATCTTGATCTAGACAACAAAATACTATTTTAAGAAATACATATTTTAACATAAATAAAAGTAATTTATCTTTACTTTAATTTTAAAGAGTACAAAAAAATCATTATTTTTAAGGAATATTGTACATTCGAATTTATTTTTAAGACATATTATTGCAATAGAAGGGAAGAATAAGGGGTAAGTGTAAGCTTTCTGTATGTTGTGAATTAGGAGACCTGGATCTAGACTTTACTATAACAAAATTAAGCCACGATGAATAACTGAATGAAGCGACAATACCTTAATTGTAAAGAGTACGTATTTCCAATCACGTGGTCTAGTGTCTGAATCCCGCCATTCGACTATTGTAAACCATAACCTAGCACATGCCTAGAGCGTAGGTGGAGTGGTAGAAGAAATTTTAATAAACCAACTAAAATCTGCTAATATTGTAAACTAATAAAAATTTTAACAATACATAGAATATCACAGAATGTATAACGATAAATGAAAATTGTGTGTACTGTGTGGTTCACCGTACCGAATAATTAGTGCGTAATCATTGCCGGCGCGCTCATACCTCTGATCACAGAGCGTACACTTTCATTGAACTATTATTAAATGTTAACAAGACCGTGACGTTAAAGTTGACTGAGAACAAAAGTAAAAGCCACATTTAATTAACAATATCATTCATTCAGTTAACCGAATAGCGTTGAAATTTGTATACCAATATATAAAGCATAGTCTGGAAGGACACATAGGTATAATTCACCGTTAGTACTAGAACGATCGATTACATTTTAAACTATATGTAACTATAATTTACATAAATAACACAAAATAACGAATAACAATCGTGTTCTTGTCAGTCTATCTGTCAAAAAGCCGTGTCAAAAGTAACATCATACACCAATCATAGACTAATAGCACAGATTCAATAACATTTAAAAGTATAGAATATATTATTGTTGTTAAATGGCTCACAACGGTTACTAATTAAGTTTTTTTCTTAATTCAAGAATCAGTTATACTTAGTCTTTTATTACACTCTTTCATAGATAAATAAAAAAAAAACAAATCATAACCTAAAAACAAAACCAAAGAAATCTAATCAATAAATTATAAAAATAGGATAATAACTATTACATATAATTTAGCATTAAAGACTTGAAACGCGAAGTCTTTAATTTTAATTTCATAAACAATGATTAAATATCTAGGAAGATATTAGCGTTCATTTATCAAATTAAGTAAAACTGGTAAGCGTGTTTATCCGAGCTCGGCTGAACATGTTTATGACACTTCTAATTGAAACACACCTGCCCGAGTTATAATATACATGTAACGGCTTTGATTTACTGATATACTACTACATAGATTTTTGATTTATGTAAATGTTTTTGCTGAAACTATTTCATACTAGATGTCGCTAGCGACACCATGTTCAACATGTTACAAATATTAGCGAGATCTGTTAATGTGTTCTGCAAATACATAATAAAAAACATCTATCCATCCAAACATTTTATTCATCATATCACATTAATGAAGAATGAGTCTCAAGCAGAATATTTATTAATTGTCAAAAAATTTATTTCCGCCATTAATTTAAATTTGCGTTATTTTTATTTTACTTACAAAAATTAATGGACGAGATTTTTTTTTATTAAATGCGTTAGTTCCAAAAATGACATAGTTCCATTTTTGACGAAATTAACATTAAAACTGTTAATATTAAATTACATTTAAAATTAATGATAACAACTTCACTATGAATAGAATTCGACAGTTATTTCAAACAATAGATTGTTAAACCAAGGGCATTATCTACAGGCTGATTGCAAAACAGTTAAATGTTTTAAAATTGAAGTTGCACAAGAACCGGCATTGCGTTGCATTGATCATACAGGTTCGTCAAAGTTCATTCCTCGGTCATCATTCATTTAATACTATCTTATAACGCGAGAGTTGTAAAACTATCGATAAATCTTGAAAACATTATCGATACTACGATGTTATAAAACGTTTTAAAGTATAAAATCTTTAGTTTTATTCGTACTTGTTACATTGGGTTAAAACATAACGACGGAATATTAACTAAAAATAAAAGCCCAATGCCCGGATTTATAACTACAACTTTAGTTATTAATATATGACTGCCATCGACTCTACTAGAATGTTTTAACCGACTTCAAAAATAAGATCCTTATTCTTACGCGCTTTTCTTGCATCCGTCTATCGATGATAATGCCTTACTAAAGATTAAGGCAAAATAATCAAAACATACCTCTCATAATTACTTATTGGTCCATCAACGTATTAACAATTTTCTATATGAAACCACAGAGCTCATAATACGAAAATAAGGTCGTTTAAAAATCGATACCAAAATTTATCGATAACATACAATAACTAGCGACATATCAAGGCCGTTGACTGACGCGCGGACCGTATTTTTTTTACTTTGTTACGTTGGCAACAACACCCATCCGCCATGTTGGCGCCACTGGCGTAGCTAACTTCATTGCGCTTTAGTTGTCTGTGGCAAGCGCGAACGTTATGCTGATGTTTTGAAAGCTTGTGTTTATGTTTTAAACTAAATGTAATAATTCAATAATATAAATGGAACGAACTACTTTTAACCGAGTTTTTAGTTCCTACCGATTTATTTATTGTAATAACATTGCGTTGAGTATAAAGTGTGAAGCTGTTAGTTAACAAAGTGCGGTTATGTTGACAGTTAAAAAGTGATTTATTATGTACAAATTGTGTTATAGTGTAGAAATAAGTTTATTATTCAAGTGTAATGATGTGGTATTCTGTGTTTCCAAGAAAAATGTTTCAATTAATGTTCTAATTGTGTAAGTGAAATTCGTTATAATTTAAGTTTTTTTTTGAATTAGTGATTATTTCGAAATGATAATCGTAAAGGAATACGAATTTTAACACTGGCTTACTGGTCTAATGGGCAAACTGTACCTATTAAAACAATCTAGCTTTACTTAAATATTGGGACAGATAAATAAAAACGGACTCACTACTGTTTAATTAATTAGTCATAGACAACGCGTATCAAAAACAAGTATTATTAAGACTCGTGCTATAAATATGAAACACAGATATTGAATAACAATAAACAAAATAAAATCGATTTTGAAGTGTATGTTCAAGATTTTAAATTGTTTGATAATTGTGTTCATAGAAAATAGAGAAAGGCATAACAAGGTTACGTAAGGCTATCACCTAATTTTAAACGAAATGGAATTTGTGTGATTTAAAATTAACGTATCAGGCATTCGCCTTGTATTTGCATATTTATCATATTTCATACGACATACATTTTACTTCCGCCTTGAATGTTCATGGTCTTACTTATCTCACGAAATCAAGTACTCGCGTCTTTTGTTTTTTTTACACGAGTCCGCTTCAAATACGTACTCGTGTAAACAAGGCGTTCTAATTAATGTAAAATTTACCCCCTATATATAGATTAAAGCTCACTTATTAAACTTTAAAAGTAAAGCTCTTTTTAGAGCTTACCATTCTTTATGTATATAATGTAACATGACTTGTTTTAGTGTCAATTCATGTTCAGAAACATGAACGTTTGTTTCTTATACTACGGCAGTACGAACGCACGTCTAAACTTACTAAAACAAATTGAATTGTTTGTGTCCATACTTTAAAGTAATAAACTTCGTTTTGTCAAGTAGAGTTGATTATATTTGATTGTTACATAAGAAATAGAATATTTCAAAATCTCTTTCGAGGAATGAATGCACGCACTGACCGTTCCTAACTCAATATTATAAAACTTGAATACAACTGGGGACAAAAAAAGGGTGAGGCACCTGCTTCCTGTCGCTATGTTCGGACTTTTAAAGTTATAATAATCACGTTCAAAACATTTGAAAGGGAACTAAGGTGACGTTCGTTATCCTACAATTTCCTTCTAGTAATAGAAACTGCATATTTTGTTTTATGTATTACTATTGGGGATAGTTTCTGTCTTCCCTAACTGTAGGTTTTCACTGGTGTTTTCAACATTGTATGTAACATTACGAAGTATCACGTATGGTACTTAATCGATATGATAGGAAACGTTCAGAGTATCTTGGCTCGATATTTACGACCATGTTCTATGCCCTATAAATACATGAAGCCATATATAGAATGCAATTAACTCCCTTACGTGTGAATTTGTGATAATTTTATACGTTGACGTGCAATCAATTTTATACAAATATACTATTAATATAAATAATAATGAAGCTTACAAAAATAGGTTAATGTCTTCTTAAAAAAATACCTCAAAAAAATAAACTAACTACCACACTCACTAAGGAAGTCCCTTAGTATGAAAAATCTACTTTAAGTGGCTGCTTAAGTAACCATTGTAAGACTCTGAGTGTGACAGTTAGAATCGTCTTAAATATTGTAAACAGAGTCGTAAAGATTTATAAATGTTACCTCGACCTTTATCATAACAAAGATGGTATGTTCTTTAATTTCTTTGCAACCAAACAAATGGTCAGATGGACCACAGAGAAAATAATAAAATTTTTCCGAAGTTGGAAAAATAGAGCGAATTTCAATTTGGCCAGTAGACCGGGGCGGCAAAGCGAATTCGTGAAATTCCCCAAAATCCGATTTGAATATCCTTCAATAGACGTCCTCTCCACAGCGCTCAGACCGAATACTTTGGCGACACTCAGTTTCGAAATTTACTTAGTTTTTATTGCGTTTTCATCAATTTACCCTTTAGACTAAGGAGAATTTGTACAATACTCATCCATACATCTCTATCCGTCGTAATATATAAATTCACTTCTTACGCATATTCCCTTTTACACAATCCATCAACAAATTAGTATTAGGAATATTAACGACCCCTATGTCCCTAAAAAATATTTTAACCTCACAACACTTTAATAGTGTATAATGAAACTATGCTTATAATGAACGAGGTAAACTCGATCAAAGCGCCGTACTGAGACAGCAACGCGTAAAGAGCAATAGGTGTTATAAATCACGAGTAGACATTGTCCATGCAATTGCGAAATACAAGCCAGTACGCCACCTAGCGAAGCCATTGCACGAATGTTAAAATTTAAAATGCTTCCTTTACGTTTATCATTGTTCTACGTCACGGTACAAATCACAGAGTCGGTGACATGCACGATCTCTAAACACACGTATCAGACTATACCCACGTATCTTATCAAATCTCGAGATTGTGCGAATGGGAGCAGTCGACCTGAGGACCGCGGCCGCAGCACAGGACACCGTTGTCGGTTCTCGCCGGTGCACACCTGATATTTCGAATTGTTGTAAACGGCAGCCAACATTCGACCGACCGACGCCGCTACGAGTGAACGTCGGAAACATCGACTCACGTAACTATAGTTGTAGTGAATAGCGTGCGCGTAGTCGACAGTGACGTGCCATGCCAAAGGCCCCGCGCGCCTCCCCCCTCGCAGGGCTATGGAGATGCTCCTCGACAAGTTCAAGAGAGAACAAGGAGGCCTGCGAAGGACCCGATCCGTCCGCGCTTCCCTTCGATTGATAGGCAACCGCTGGCGGTCCGCCAAGGACGGCGAACAATCGGAAGACATCGAAACCAAGCGAGACATCGTATTCTCCAAACATATTTGGTGCGACGCCGACAACAGCATCGCTTACACAGGCCTCGAGGGCACTTACAGATCAAAGACACCGATAATGGCAAAACGGAAGCCGGAAGCTGCCAAGCAGAGGCGAAAGAGCGGCAACATAGACCTCACACTGAAGCCGCAGCAGCACCGGAAAGTGGAGAAGGCGAAATTCAGTGATATATTTTTAAACAAGAAACAAAAAAGTGTGTCGGCAAAAGAATTGCTGCCGCCACAGAAGGTGCCGCCGAAAGCTGCGGCGATACTGCACATACATTCGCCGCTTACGGACAAAGCGAAGAAGAAATTGAAACTCGTTGGTAAATCTGAGTCTGCGAAGTCCATGACGGAGGCGAGCGTGCCGCCGCGCACTAGGAGAGGGTCTGAAAGTGAGCTGAGCGTAACCCAGAGCCACGGCTGCGTGAACCACGCGTTCGTGTACAGCACGCCGCCCAAGGATAGGAAGCTTGCCCTCACGCCGCACTCGCCCTCTTATCTCAGTACGTATTTACATTAAGCTCATAAAACATTATAGCGACTAATGCATGTTAATTAAGCTTTGATACGTGACGAATTTTACAATGGAAATATTATAATATGTATGTAACCAGCTACAGTCCACCATTAATGTTTTAAATTAAGAATATTCCTAAAATATCACAGTATATTTTTTTTATATTTTAAAATTAGATCAACATTACTTAATCAAAAATGCGTTAAATAATTGCTTATTAATTGAACTTGCGGTATTCTCATTAATCATATAAAATTTTAAAGTTTCGTTTTGGTTAATAGCAGGATCTGTATCTTGGATGTATAAGGATAAACAGAGGAAGGAAAATTAATTCCGCAAAAGTAATGTCTAAAATTAGACTACTGTTTCACGAACGAGCCGTTACAACGATGTATGGATTTGAAAGAAGCAAAAACCTATGGCAATGCTAATTAAAATTTCTAATACCGGCTTTATCCTTTCGTATTAAAAGATTACGTCTTTGTAGTTTATAAAGCATTAGGAGATTTCCTCGTGTATTTAAGACATCTACGCTAAGAAGAACCTAAGTACTGGCGATTCTGAGTGCGACAATTAGCGAAAGTATCAAATAAGTTAAATTATTGATATGCTTCCAACCGGGTCTCGGATACCGGTAACCATTTAAAAAATATAATAGCATGTCAATTGTTTCTTTGATAGTAAGAGAATTTTTTTCACTAATGTTCGCTAGAAACTAAGGATTATTAGAATTGGAATGCTCGGTCAAACAATTCTTGTCTTATCGTCCCTTTGAATATAAAACACTGGCTATGACCGACCTGGTTTACAATTACATCAAGGTATTGTATTCTCGGAACAACGGTTACAATGCCCAAGTATCCTACACCTTAATTATAACGAATCCAGTTACTAATAAACCGTTTATTGTATTCTGACTCTAACTACCTAAGGTGCAAGTTATGTTGGCTGAATTAATTATCTTATTTGATGGTCCAAGCGTTTCGTTTTACGGACTTTCCGCTTCAATCGAAATCCTACGCTTTGTAATCATCGGTGAATATTATTTGTGCGCAAATATTTAATTTAGGAATTATTATATTCATTATGTTATTTAAAACCGGTAAAATATTTGAGGAAAATAATTTAAAAAATCTATACAGATAATAGGGCATATGTAACTTCAAAATAATATTATCATATTTCATGTACAATATATATTTACGGTGTTATAAAAAATCGTCTGTCCGTTAACAAAAATAGGTGTTTGTTCTGGATAAGCTCCGAAAAAGCTCGACCAATTTTTTCAGGACTTTTACCTTTAAGTGACTGATGTTTGCGGTAATAATAAAGGCTTATTTAATTTTATTAATAGTAACGGACAGTCACGGTCCAACATAGTCCAAATTTACTAAAAGAAATCTATACTAAGAGTCTCTATTAGTGTCCAATTAACGAATCTGAGTACGACATTAAATTTGTTTTTATGCGTCAGTTTATTTTATTATAAAAATAAATATCGTTTCCTATACACGCATGTCGCGTGTATAATCCGCGCTAATTTATTCCGAGTCGACGTCGGAACGTGATGAAGTGGATGTCATTCGCCCCCACGTCGTAGACAAGTGAAAGGAAGCACACCGTGGGCTCACACTGCCTAAACACGTACGAAAGTATATAGGTCTTTACTAACAGAATGAGTGGGAAGGATAGCGGAAACATAGGGAACATTAAGGCGTAAGATTTCATACAATGCTCTATAGAAAATCGGTCAAGACGGGAAGGCGATCGAACGGACCCCGTTATCAAGCGTAGAAAAAAGTCCTTTATGTTGTCTAATTAGCTTTGGTAATATTTCTATCAACTGTCATATCTGAATTCATATATTTTTTTACATAATTTCGTCTTATCGTATTCCTCGTTCTACGTATCTGGACTATGTAGTCTTCATTTATCAACACCTCCAGTACCAACTATTATTATCAATAACAATAGCTATATACAAGTTTAGTAGTTAACTAAATTACGTACGGACTCTATATTGTATACTGAAATAACTTCGCAAGCATTCAAGTGGTTCACAAATTATACACGCGTCATTAAGTGCGGCGTAACAAGATGTCGAAAGTTTAATGCTCGGTTTGCATTATTCCAGTCCAGTTAGCCAGTAGTGATCGAAATCAGCACTGGAATAATGTAAACCATGGATACTGGCTTTATTTAATACGTTCCTTTGACTTAGTATTTGTGACTTATGTTTTTAATTTAAGTCAATATAAACAATTCATTTGATTGATAAATGAGGGATCGTGAATTCACATTAGGGCGACAAGGGACTAAGATATCTGTCAGTGGCAGGAAGCTTGCCTTAAAGTTTTGTTACAAACTTAATGATACAGCAAATGTGTGTGATTAGGGTTGCCAACTATTCGAATTATCCGGGTTGGCAGTACGAAAATTCGTACGATACTCTTAAGAAATATTCGAATCTTTATCTCCGGTGTCCACCAATGACCGCGTTGACCATGTTATTGTTTTTGTTTAAGTCTAACTGAACACAAAAGTACGGATTTCTAGTTTACATTTATCATCCTCACTAAGGGAGATCATTAGCGATTCTCAGTGCGAAAGCTAAGCGCCAATAGCCTATTGGTTAAGTGCTCGGATTTCAGATCTGGTGGTCGAGAGTTGGAATCCTGCCAGTCGACTATTATCGTAGACCATATCCTAGCACAAGCCTAGAGCTTAGTTGGAGTGCTAAAAAAAATATTAGAAAATTAACAAAAATCCGCTATTATTAAAAAAAATAAACAAAAATCTTTAAATTTACCCGTCCTCTATATGATGAAGATATAAATGTATTTAAACAATGCGTTGTATTAAGGTATCATTCTTACATCAATGCTCTGGTGCTGTAAGAAATGGAGAACAATTGTATTCTGGTGCATTGTAGAAATGCGAGCATTTCACCGCCCGTGGGAATGATAAGAACAAAAGAGTAAAAATTATTACACCACTGCGACAAATACACTAAGCCTAGTTACGTTTTTGTTTCATTTGAAATATGAAACAAATAATTTATAGATATGTTGAAAGTAAATTAAATCAAATCATACATTTCTGTTCAAAATCAATGTAGCCTAGGCCACAGTTCGTGATAGGACCATTCTACTGCAAATCAATGTAGCCTAGGTTACATTTAATGGTGGGACCTGTCTCTTGAAAATCGGTGTTACCTAAGCTATGTTCATAATAGAATAATTATCTCCAAAACGTGTGTAGCCTAGGCTTAAAGTTCGTCATGGAACTATTCAGTGCAAATCGTGTAGTCTAGGTTAAGTTTCGAAAAACTGTAAAAAAATTACCTTCATTTTAGTCGGTGGAAAAAATGTATATCCAAGTTACAAAACAAAAAAAAAACCGAAAATATTTAAACAATGAATAAGTATATGTGAAATGATAATTCATCACTATGTTCAAATGTTGACAGAGCATGAAATGATAACAATTGAATAATGCAGATTTATTCTTAAAACCACTGATGATGTCATTTAAATTCTAAAGTATGTCATAAATAAATAATAAATAACTCTATTTGTAGGAATTTATGACAAAGTATATAATATAACCTTCATTAAAATAGAAACATGTACAATGTCCTAATCAAATTTGTCTTTGTTTTGAAAAGCTCTATATACTTTCAGTTTTAACTGTGCAGTTAAAACTTACGTGTGTAGGCATAACTGAGAACTGTACAGTTATCTGCCACGCATAACCGCGTTGTGGAATGATCTGTCCTTAGTGGTATTTCCAAACCATTACGACTTCGCTTCCTTCAAGAAACGAGCGTATCTCTATCTCAAAGGCAGACAATGCCTCAACTCCTCTAGTGCTGCGGATGTCCATAGTCGACGACCACCTTGGTGATCCAGCCCCTCGTTTGTCCCCTTCTCTTATATCAGTTAAAATTTTTGTATACCTGATTCAAACTGGTTTCTTAGTTTATATTCGTGTTGTAATTACTTTAATTATTAAGCAATTTTAATTAACGCAACTTGACACTGTTCAGATACGAATCTTTGTATATATTCACATTATTGTTTCCTTTAGTTATAACATTTTAGCGTCTCTATAATTTTTTTGAACAAAGGTATCGTCACACGATCTTATATAACAGCGTACAACAGCTAGTGTGGGTAGAGCTTTACAGTTTTCGTAAAGAACAGCTTACTGGGTATTTAATCTACAATTTTGAAATCTGAGACAATGACCTTGACATCCCTTGTCTGTAATTTGACAGTGATTTGACAATCAACCCTCTTTACTCGTCCTTTCGTTGTTAGTCCTACGTTTTTATCTTTAATGGTTCAACGTTTATGTTTATTAATTTATCTAGATCTGCTAAGTTTGCTTTTCTAAAAGATAATTTTTCTTTACGAAGTTATTTATTTAAATGTTAACTAAAAATATCTGAAATACTAATTGCATGAAAGTTCTGCATTGTAAATAATAACAATGTCACTAGGTCATCGTGGTTATTGTTCTGGTGTCGATATCTGTCAGAAGTATGACTCCGTCAAATATTTCCAACGATGCCATCTCGAATTAAAAAAAAAAAACAATGAAGTCGCACTCCAGTTAGTCAGATTAAGCTTCTCCGCTTTCCCAAACGGCATGATGTTAAACGATGACGACACAGAGATTGAGATAGGCACATACAATGCCGGCGCTGAGCTCCGAAACCGTGCGACCTCCTCAGTTGCAACAATGATACTGCAATGGAGTGACATGGTCGATTTCTTTACTTGCGGTCAGTTTCAAATTCAACATTTTTAATTTCTTTTTGTCTATTGTAAACAGCCAGTTGTTTTTGTTTGTGATAAAACACGAAATCAACCGTTTTTTATACGAAATGGCCAGTTTTTGTTTGCGTGTGAAGATTAGATTATAATAACAAACGTCACAGTTGCCGTTTCTTAGCTGTGATCGTATGAAGTTCCAACTAAATAGTGAATTATGGTGGTAACTTCCGATAGTAGTTGGACTAGATGACCAATTTTGGTTGAGCCGTGTTCCGCGCGGCCTCGTTCGCGTCTCGACTTCCGCCGCGTGTGTCAGGCAATACAAGAACATCACTATTGCTTTCAGTGTTTTTGCAGTAAGTACGTGCGTTAAGTAACCATCGACCACGCGATGTAAACGCACGCAGTCACGACTCCTAGAAACAATATCGTGTTGTACCGAACAATGGAATCCTTTTACATACAGTTTACTAGGAATTAATAACTTGACAATAAACATGTTTTATTCATGGATTAAAGTTACAGAGGGGATTGGTGAGAAATTTATCTTAACCTCAGACGAGTGTAAATACAGTATTTCTTCGTTTCAATCCTTAGTCTACTCGAATGTTAGTCGTTGTCATATTTAGGTTATACTTCCTACCTCGTAACGTTATTCGTTACTCTTAGATTTTAGAAGCTACTATTATTAACATGCATAATTAAAAGTGAAATATACAAGCAAACAGGGAGTTCAGGCAATTATGGAACTACGTGATGTTTGGCCAATGTGTAAACTATTTTACGTTTAAAATAATATAGAATAAAATTGATTAATTCAACATCATGTTGACTGTTTATAGATGAAGCAATCATTATCACAACTTGATATGTTTCCGACACGTTCATAAATCTTGTATGTATTCCGCAGTGTGTTCACCTTGCGTCGACTGCAAGCCTAATCGTAACTGCTGCCAAATAAGGCTATTGATATTCGAGGTTAGAATCGAACCTTGTCGTCAATTTTGACAATTCAAAACTGGTGCGTCGGAGGTCACTTATGCTTTGGTAAAAGAAGAGTTCAGAGTAAAATATAATGTTTTCGATATTTATTACTTTAATAAATAAATTGAAATATATAAGTTTTATCATTTGACATGTATTATAGAAAAATACATTTAAAGAATGTCAATGTGTGAATTCAGATATGACGGCTGGCAGAGATGTATGGAAGAGTTGTATATACTGTGCCGACACTCCCTAGGGATAAAGGTGGGTTGATGATGACATTTAAAGAATTTCAAGTACAAGGCAGATCTTGGCCCGCCACCACCCGTGGCCCCACCGTCCCGCACGTCATACGGGAGTTATCGCGGGAGGGCGCGCGCGATTCGGCCGTTGTTTGGTTCCGCATGCACCTTTCTTGACTCCCTACAAGTTGTTTCGTCCGGTCCCTACTTGTGACGTCATTCTCCCCCTAATGGGCACGGCAACACAACGACGTCATCGCCGTTGGGCATCCACTCCAGCCACGACTTCGTCGGTACCAACGATGTGCTAACTCGAGGCAGATCTTTTGATAGTATATCTTAAAATCCAGTTATGAACCTTAGAGAGTGTTTATAACATCTATATGTTTAAAAAAATCGTGTTTTTTTTCGCCGACATTAAAAGTAATTTTTGATATAATAACATCCAGTGCGCCTACAATATTTTACAAGTTCGTGTTATGACTAATTTAATTTGACAAACGAGAGCAATTTCGTCAATTACGTCGAGATCCTTACGTAAGCTCTTCTTACCGCTCTTGGTTCCCGTTACATTAAATTAAACGGCATCGCTAAATAGTCAAAGGAAAATGTCTTCGGATTTTGAAAGTTCAAATCTGTCTAACTCAATAGCCCATTAAAGGTCTCATAAGTTCTATTGAGTATCTACACTAAGGAACAGCCTAAGTAGAAGGACTCTGAGTGTGGCATAATTAGGAACTATGTAATGATTTCGAGCTCTCTTATTTTTTTTAAGAATACCATAACCATTGTCAAAATATTTTGTGAGATAATAAAAGACACAATGAAAATATTTTGCAATTAGATAAATACCAAGATTTTTCTCACTATTGTCAAAGTTCATAAATATTCTTCAGATAGTTCGTATTAAAATAAGTTAATTATTTTTGTTATTTAATTTTTAACATTATTTCTTTATTAATTTGGTTATTTTTAAGTTTGTTTTTATGTTTTTTTTTGTTTTGTGTTGTACGAAGTAACTTGTCCCCTAGAGCTGCAGTACGGCGGGCTGCTGGAGGGGTGCGCGGGGGAGCTGCCGTCGCTGAGCGCCTGCGCCCCGCTCCCCGCCACGCTCGACAAGGCGGCGCGCCGCCAGCAGAGGGATGCGCGTGCGCACCAAACCAAGCTTGCACAAGTTAACATACATTTGCAGGGTATTTCAGTTTTTTTCGTTTTTTTATTTTCTTTTCTTATTATATTTTGTTCTTTTTTTTTCAATTGATGTAGTGTTCATTATGAGAGAACTTTATAATTATTTTATTGTGATGCAACAGTAATCAAGTATTCGCAGTAATGTCAAAATAACTCACATTTAATTGCTAATGATGTCAATTAAGACAATATTATAAACTTCTTCATCATTTCAAATACCCTGTCCTCGTTTGAATGATGCTCAAAAATGACAGTTGTTACTTGTTACTGCTGAAACCCTTAATTGTGTCCTTTATTGAATATTCTTTCAACAGTAAAGTCTGGATGGCTGGCACTCTGCAGTGCGGTTTTTACACCATTTTCTGTTCTGTCTGCCCTCGGTAGTATTCCCAAACCATTAAGACTTGAGAGTCCTACAGGAAGCGAACGTATCTCTTTTACAAGGGCAACGCTCCTCTACTGTTGTATGTTCATGGACGTCGACAACAACATTTGTGCTCCCTCGTAAAAAAAAACAACAGAAGTGTTTCAGCAGTGGAATTTCACGGTTACAGAATCTGAGCTAAGCATTGACTGTGTGATAACAACGAACCTTTCTACAGATTTGTCACGGTTACTAAATCCCTTGATAACCTACTGAGACAAAATTTATCATCTGTCATTTCTCGTTTTACAAATACAATATGATGCAATCGAAAATACCAGTGTTTGTTCAATCATTCCCAAAACAGTATAGGTAATTTTTTTTATATAATAATATGCAATCAGTCTTTCGAAGTATTTTCAGATGTTTTTTTTTCGGGATTGTTTCCTAAACAGGAACCTTTTCCCTTCGTAATGAACAATATGTGTACTGGAAAACTTAGATCATAGTATCTTCTTTGTAGCGTAAGGTAATATTCAACTTACTTAACAAACGTAGAAAAATATGTTGTCTTCAATTTTTATTTTGGAAACTTTTAATTCTAACACGTATCCTATATGTACTTCCAGACTATTCTACAGCTGTGCATTACAGCGAAATCCGTCTAACTCTTCTCGAGATATGTGACAACAAACGTCTGTCCTTCTAACTGAAGAACAATGATTAATGTATATTTGTTATTTATAGCTTAGTAACTATACTGTACTATATTTGTTCCAGCGCTGTTCGCTGCAGTGGAACATGGCTACTTGGACAAGGCTCGCAACATCCTCGAGTCCACGGACGTGGATGTCAACAGGTAAACCGCATTACATATAATTATACCTCGTTGCTATATTGATATACATTATGCATTAGTTGATCGTCGGTGGCGCAGCAGCGCTTGACCGGACCGGACCGTACACGACATTGTCCAGGTTCGATCCCCGCCATGTACCAATGTATTTTTCCATTTTCGAATTGCATATGTACATTATTCGACGCTCTTACGGTGAAGGAACACATCGTGATGCAACCTACACATATCGGCGAAGAAATTCAAAGATATGTGTGAAGTCAACCAACACGCACTGGGCCAGCGTGGTTGAGTATGACCTAGTCACCTCTAATAGCGTAGGCTTTGAGCTCCTCGGCGGTGACGTATAGTGAGCTGATGATGAATGAATGAATGCATTAATCTATATCATATGTTACATTTTATCCTCAGTTTAGACTGCGTTTTGACATTAATTTTCTCTATGAATAAGGAAATTGTTCATTTAAAAAGTATAATATGTTATAGAAACCAGACAATCTATTTTAGTATTATATTACAAGGCATCTTACTCCTGTAGCTTAGGAAAGGGAATGAAATATTGATATCATCATCATCATCATCAATTCACGCCGATCAAGACGTGACTATTTATTTATAATAAGAATGACAATAGTATATTAAAAGTAGTAAAACAAACTCATCATGGCCAGCATTTTATTAACGGCACGATATTTCCAAATTGGGGTAGACTAACTTAAAAGTATATAGAATAGTCTATCAATAATTAATTCTGATTCCAGTCTCAACCCAGACGGTCTATCACCGTTGGACGTGGCGGTGTTGGCCAACAATAGACAACTCGCTAAAATGCTTATGGAGTTTGGTGCCAAAGAGGGATCGCAGTGTGAGTATTTTTAACTATACATAGCGAGCGATGCACACTTCTTTTATTAATAATTTTCTACTTACAAACATATCTTGTGACTTCATAATGGTTTTCAAATTTAATCAATCATTATAGTGACAACTGGCTGCGTATCGTTGATGGATGTAGGGAATACCTCATCCATGATCAATAAAATTTGCGTCTCAATCAATGAACTTTCAATCTTAATCAAATTTATTCTTACTTCAAGTAGAATTTTGTTTTATCATTCAGACGCTTAATTTAAAAGATAGAATCGAAACCCCAATAGCGTACTAGTTAGGGATTATCTATCTAGTTGTCGTGGGTTCAAATCCCGATATTTGACTATCGCGAACCGTATCGTAGTATAAGCTTTTTCAAGCTTATTCGGAATGGTTACTGGACATATTAGTAAATTATGAAAAATTTACTAATATTGTACATCAAAAATGTGCTCGAATATTTTTTTTGTTGAAATTATAAAACAAGTCAAAAAAATATATTTTTGATTAAAATATTTTTTCATGAAAATTTCCATTCCCTTAATATGTAAGTATTATTTGAAAGAAAAATATTTTGCTGGTTATCGCTGTCTTGGCGTACAATAGGCTATCATAAAAAAACAGCGACCTTATCGAAGTGTGTTAATATGCGAGGTCCATTATGCCCCCGCCGCTTCGCATTGTGTCTCACTAAAAGTATTTAAAAGCTTCGCGTGTCAGCTGTAACCTCGCCCCCGTACCCTTATTACACTGTTCGCAAAACATACGAAAAATTATTCGGTGTCGAATCAAAAATCGACAATGAAATGTAATATATAGTTAAACTATTTACTAACATGTTTTATCTAAGTACTACTGAAATAAAACTTCATAACAAAGACATACAATGTTCAAGTAGTATATCTCAAACCCAATTTTCACTAAGCGACTAACCGCATAAATTTCAGCTTATGGAAACACGAAATACGAAACATAGCGTTTCAGTTATACTAAAGCCGTCGTCTGAAAGTGACATCTAGTAAACAATGTCAGGCGATCTAACAATCGGTTATGTTCACTCGACAGACGAAGAAATAGATTTTTTTCATATATCTAATTATTAAATAATAAATAGAAGATGTAGAGAAGATAGCGTTTCGACCCTCCCTCCAGTTGGACCGACGACGTAGTGCGGACGTTGGGAAGTTGGATGCGAAAGGAGGACCGCTTGTAGAAGGCATTACAGAAAGCCTATGTCCAGCAGTGGGCAGACAGAGGTTGATGATGATAAAGTTAAAAATAAAAATATGACAAAAGATGTCAATTTATGACGCGCGGGCGCACACTCGCACCTCAAGCTCTTGGCCGGTGTACAACAGCTTTTTCTACTTTGTTCTTCAAGCACTCAATAGCTCCCAAATACCTAATTTAATGCTTGATCTTTATCCAAATAAAAATATACGTGTGTAGACAGAGTCGCTTTATCTGTTACTCCGAGATACGTAAACACAATAATACAGGCGGGCGTCGCTTGATGACTAAACAGTTTTCATACTTACCATGTTACCTACAAGTAACGAATTTCGTCAAAAACAATAGAACCACACAAAACACGCACACACTTACACACACACACGTACGCTAACAAGTAAAAAAATAAAAGTATTATGAGAAAAGAAAAACATGCTGTATAATGCTGTGGGAGAACGGGACATTGTAACACAAGTAACGAAATATATAAAAGAAAGTCCTAATACCAGAAAATTGTGAATAATGTGTATTTTGAAGATATAAAAAAATATTTAACTAAAACGTTTATAACTAGGATTTCTTATCATATCTAAAAAGAACTCGAAGTATCGAAGCTTTGGAGTAAATAACTGAGTGATAGACAGTCGTGACGTCACGTCCCCAATAGCGAATTAACATACTTGTATCAAAAGCGCCAATAGTCTAATTGTTTAGGGTATGGAATTCCGATCAAGTGGTCAAGAGTTCGAACCCCGTCATTCGACTACTGTTGTAAACTAGATTTTAGTACAAGCCGAGAGCTTACTTGGAGTGGTAAAAGATTTATTAGTTAATTAAAATAAAAACAAAAACGTACATGTGTGATATGAAAAATGGCGGAATTTATAATCGGTCGGTGGCATATACATTGTTACTGATTTTCATTTTACTAATCACGTGAAGACTTATTTGATAACTGTAGCATAAAGATTAGATTGCTTTAACTTGGTTATATCAACACTTAAGCCTGTCGGAGGCTGTACGCATCTCTATTCTCCTGCATCATTATTACAAACGTAATGGTATCTTAAGAGTTGGGATATAGAATTTTGTAATCTAACAATGATCGCAATGTTTATCATGTAAACAGGGTATTTTTCCACCATCAGAATACTTTATATTCAATACTAGCTGACCCCTCGAACTCTAGTTTCGCCTTAAAGGTAATAAATAAACTGATTTTTGAATTTATTAGGAAATACAAAAAAAATATTTCCTCCTCGAAAAAAAAACGCTTTTATGGTAAATGGGCTAATTTTAAGGCTATCACGGGAGTTTTCTAATTTTACTCACATTTTAAACCTTTCCTAGACCTACACGAACATTCCAAGACCAAGAATAAGATAAATCCGTTCAGCCGTTCTCGAGTTTTAGCGAGACTAACGAACAGCAATTCATTTTTATATATATAGATGATTAAATTTACTAATATTGCTAATAATAAGGTTATCCTCGAAATATTTGTTTTTTATAAAACCTATTGTAAACTTTACAGTTTTAATATCTTTTCGACACAAAAAAAAAACAAAATACAAACGTGCAAATGAGAGTATGGACTCCGAGTATGATGTCATAAAAAAAAACTTTTTATGTTACTACTGTTAGGAATGTATCTAATATTTTTTAAATAAAACCTCATCGCTTAGTCATTTATTTAAAAGAGCATCGGTTGATAGATTGGAAGTTTAAAAGCCTTTAGGTTTCCTTTTGAAACTTTCATCTGATATTTCTTTCGACCATATATCTTTTTAATCTCAAATCGAATCCGTATCGGTCAATTTATTTTAATCTATTTGACTCACAGATTATTTTTAGCGAGATAAATACTTATGGACATTTATTTATGTCAACTAGAGGTCGCCCATTAGTTTAACTTCAATGTAATTTTTTTTACAAGCTTTTATTTAGCTTCACCTCGTCTTTAATCACATGTTGCAAGTTAAATATGATCAATTCCCCAGTTTCCGATTGAACTGAAATTTTGCACGCATGAATAAATCGTATGACAATGTAATATTATTATGACAGAGATGATCTGATGATGAAGCTGGAATATGGCCATGGGAACTTTGTAATCAAACGACGTAACCCCATCGAGTTTAGGCTTGTTTAATTCGTATTGATAAGTACTTTGATAAGAATAGATGGTTTTAAAAAAGTTTATTCTCTCTTAAGTCATTGCTTTTTGTATTTCTTCACATTAACTTCATCTGTTGATACAGATTTTGATAATTTGATGTTCATCCGTGATATGTGAAACCTAGAAAAATTTGCGCGAACTTTAACATATGTATAGTTAATATGGCAAATCACTGCATACAGCTATTTATAAGATAAATCTTTGATAATTGTTTAATTTTTTAAAAATATTAAAGATAACAATACCTATAAATAATTTAAAATAATAAATAAAACAAAAACTAATTAAAACTACTAATCGATTGATGATGACAATTAGTTTATGTTATCTATGTTAATTCGTTGCAACTTCAGAACGCACTCTGCCTCTCCCCTGTTCGTGTTTGTCAGCCGTCGTGCGCACATTAAATCCATAACTTTGTATCTTGAGTTATTAGTGTAATAAAAATATAAAGCCCATTGTGTTGATTATTTGAACTCAAAAAAAAGAGAACTGCTTTTACAAGGGGAACTAAATAAAAAAGCAGATTCTCACACAATAATAATGATATTCGAATTTTGAACAAAAGGCGACCACCGGTATAAAATCATTAAAAACTAAAAAAAATTGATAGACTTCGTTCCCTAGTATGTAATTTCTCTGTAATTGTCCGCTACACCTCGTTACTCAATATTATATTCAAAATATGAAAATTGAGAAATGAATATAAAAATGTTGTCCCGTAGTTTTACATTTCTTTACGGATATGAAAGCTTTTTGCAAAATTGAACAATATTGAATATTGCCGGACGCTTTCTGAATTCTTTCAAATAACATAAAGCTATACCGCACTTTACTCCTAAATCTATAATAATCCGAGAAGGGAAAACTTGTGTACCCTTTTAAAGAAATGGCGCGAACATATAAACGTCAAATTTGACACAATGAAGAATAAAAAACGTATTGAAATGAATTGAGAACATCCTTTTTGAAATAGATTAAAAATAAGTGCATAAAGCCATTTTTAATTAAAACAAAAAGTGATGAGGAAGTGTATTCGAATTTCGAAAAATAGGCGATCACTAGTTAATATTCGTCATGAGATTTAGTCGAACTTATTCTGACCTCAATGAACACTCAGAATTCTTCCAAGTGTATTTTTATGAATAACTATTAATTGTAATTAAACAAATTCATAGAAAATACTTTAAGAGGAAGAGGTTAACACTTAATTATATTTTCTTTGGTCACAATAAAATATGAAAATTGACCAATTAAGAATATCATTTTGCATATCGATTCAACACCTATAGGTACATCACGGAGTCTGTAGTAAACACGTGACATCTTAATAGATCAATACAATGTAAAAACTATTAGAAAGCGTCATTTCTTTGTATTTAAATCGATAATCTGTCTGAAATCATTTATAATCTAATCTGGGACACGTGTCAGTCGGCTGTTGATAAATGCTGGCACTCGACGATAGCGGACACTACAGGCTTCCTTATCCGCTGACTTATCTTAGGAAGCGCATTCGTTACGTTTGACACTGATTTGTTTTTTTTTCCTCGTCGGGTGACGGACGGCCGCTCCTCCAGGACACCGAGCTATTGTAATTCTTTATACGATGTCCTGATGATAATTGAATGTTCCACAAGAGGGCGCTGTTTTTAAAACAAACATATGGATGATTTTTGTTTTAGGCATTGGGAATCCGCTATTTTTAGTATTTTTTTTAATCAAAATTTTATCAGATTTTTGTTAATTTACTAATATTACTTTTACCACTCCAACTAAGTTGATAATTGCTTGTCCTATATGGTTATGGATATGGTTTATTACAACAATCGATTAGCGGAATTCGAACTCTCGACCATAAGATCCGAAATCCTTAACAAGAACCATTAGGCTATTGACGTTTATAAACCATAATTCAAATTTTAATAAGATTAATTATCATATAAGTAAGTGTTTTATAGCAGATAAACTAGTAAATGTACTCTAAAATATGAATTTAATATATTGATGTTACAAATAAATTTTCAGTCAAAAATCCGGACTCCCTGGGCGCGCACTTGCGGCGGTTGTCCAGCGAGGCCAAGTCCCGTCTGCACGACTTCGGCGGCTGCAACCCCGAGCGAGACTGCCGGGAAGACAGCTGTACTAGGTATAAATTAAATTAATACAAGCCACAAATTGCAAAGAAAAAAATTATTTACTCCGAAAAACTGCTTAATATATTACTTTCACACTAGAGTAGTACTCTAGAATGCTCTGTGAGAAACATGTTAAAAAATAATTATGTGATTTATAAAAATATTTACGACAGTGGAAATCTACTCTTACTTTACAACTAACGTAGTTTCTATTTTAAGTGATTAACGTGTGATTCATTTTACCAAATTTTACTTTCAATTCATTTCTTATTTTAAAGCATTTAAATTTACGCTAAAATCTATCTTTAATTGATTTACAGATCTTCGGCGGCCGGACAGGCGGGCACGACGGGCTGCGCCGGGGGCACCGGATCGGAGAAGGACAAGCAGGCGCTACACTGGGAAAGGAGGTTGCGTACTCTTAAGTAAGTACTCTGTCTAACTCAGAGTCTTTAGTTGGTCACTTAGATTTTCCTTTAGTATTCTGATAAGACAATACTGATAGAATGTGCTCTTATTAAAGTTGAGTGCGGTTTTTTCACACTAAGTGTAAATTAAGAACCCCGTTAATGATGGCTAAATAACTTAGAACTTTAGTCTCGTATGCGCCGTAAATTAGTTTAAATTTAGTATTCTAATATTTGCTTGAAGTAGCTATGTTATACTAAATTCGTAAGCAGGGAATTTTAAATCTTTTGCATTCGTCTTCATAATTTTGTATAATGTACGGAGATTAACACCTGGTTACCACATTGTGTAGGCTTCAGCTGGTGGCTTGTCAAGCCTATGACAAACCAGTATTATATGCAGAGTATTAAAAGCTCTATGTCTTGCAGACGGTTGATGTTAGGCTGGCAGCAAGCACGGGCGCCCAGCGGCAGCGCGCCCGAGCTGGAGGTGTGCGGCGCGCACGCGGTCGCCGTGCGCCTGAGAGACCAGAAGCACGGCGTCACGTTCGCACAGTCAGCGCAGCGAGACACCAGTATTATTACTAAGTACAAAGGTACTTTATCCTTGTAAACCTGAAAATGTGTTAGAATATTGTTCACAATAGACGAGTGGTTTCGCAATAATGACCGCTAGTTCGGTAGTCCGTAACCTTAACTATTAGGCTATTGGCGCTATATTGACTAATAAACAAATTCTATGATAGTTCAAGTTTTTTTTTTGTTTTTGTTCAATATACATTTCTAGAGATTTTCATAAAGAGATCATACAAAGCTACTTTCATATTTCATTTAAACTCAAGTTACTTTTCAGTGGAATGGTCATCGCGAGCGGACTTCTCGAACCTATGCGGGTTCCGCGAGGTGGCGGCCTCTGGCACCACGAACGGCACCAAAGTACTGGCGGCGGGCCTCACTAGGGGCCGCCGGTACTTCTTCAGGGCTGCTGCAGGGAACATCAAAGGCTGGGGACCGTTCAACGTGTCTGTACCAAGGAGTGTAGTACCCAGCAGTAAGTGTTTTGACATGTACACAAAGTTTTACATCCCTTTTTGTGAACAGCAATTCTTACAAAGAAAACTAAGTCATATTTATACAATTCAATCGTCCACGTCGCGGCGACGAGTACTTAACAAATGCGTGTTGACCTTTACATTGTGAAAACGATCACATCAAATAAAATATTAATTAAAACTACGAATTTCGTTCACAACATTGTTCACTTATTTATTATTAAACGTAAATACTCGGTCGCTATTATAGATTCTGTTTCTTAGATATTACTCTAATCATCACCTTGCCCTTTTCCCAACGGAGGGTCGGCACAGTATGTACTCTTCCATACATCTCTATCAGCTCATATCTCAACTTATATCCTAAGCATATCCTCTTTCACACAATCCATCCACACCTTCGGTCTTCTACCTTTATAGTCATCTACATTCAATCTCATCACCTTATTTATACTATAACCTTTTGCTTCTCAATTTTTCTATCACTGACTCTTGCAAACAATAATGCTCTATTATACATTTTTGTTTTTTTTTTAAAAACAAACATCTCAGTGTACTTCAGTTATAGAATTTTACTTTAAATCACTTCACATTGATATGGTATCGACTAGTCGGTATTTCTTTTAGAACTGCGTAATTAGCGCACTCCGGCGCGGAAGTAACAATTGAATTGATTGCACTCGACACGACTTGGAAGTGTCCAAGTGACGTAGTTCTAATTTACTATTGTTTAATAACAGAAGTGTATGTGAAATTTAACAAACATTGTGTACCATTGTCTTGGATATATTGTAGGGAATGGGGAAATGTCTCTGTCTCCGTACATTGTTTGGTAATAACAATTCTATAAGTATTTTCTATTGTATTATGAATTTTATATTGTTAATGAACCAGTATTCTGTAATGTTCACTCGCGATGGCCGGTTGGTTTTCTCTTATTGTGTTATTTTGGATTTTGTTACGTTAAAAAGTGTTTTTATGTATTTTTTTTATTTTATACTAACTTGGTGAATAAATATTTATAATTCAGTTTATACTCATGTTATATATTTACATACTAATTGTTATCGATAATAGTGATATAGTAACATTATGTATGTAAAAGAATTATGTATTATTTGTATATGTGTATATCTTGAATATTTATTATTTATATAAGTAATTTAATTATTCAGATTAAAATGGTGAGAATTGATATTATTGAAATTACTATCTTATCTCTGTCGAAGTATTTATAAAATTGGTTGCTACTTGAGATACTTAGAGATAAGTCATTACCGCTTCCATTCTGTTTACCCTATCTTTCATTTAGATTAAAAGTTAAAATAATTCAAACCGGCCCGATACCCGTAAACACTTCAATAGTTCCTTTCAGCACTTAAAACTTCATATTTCACATTAAACTAACATTGAGGTACTCATTAAAATATTTATTTAACGACCTTGTGTAGCATTAAATTAAATATTAATTTAAAGCGAAAATCGACATCAAAAATCTTTATTTCTTTTTTTTAGGTATAAGTGGTAATTTACTAATGTTTCTTTTAAAACTCCAACTGAGCTCTAGGCTTATGCTAGGATATGGTCCACGACCTTAGTCGAATGGCGGGACTCTAACTTTCGACCACGTGATCGGAAATCCGTTCTCTTAACGATTAGGCTATTACCGCTTGTATTATATTTATTGATTTTTATTAAGTATAAAAGAATTCAAAGCTCAACGTAACCTGTCAGGTTGGCGCGACGTGTCGGGGCGCAGCACGGGCACGGGCGGCGGCGCGGCCGAGGCGCTGGAGGCGCTTGCGAGCGCGGCGGCCGGCGCGCGCCCCCGCCCAGCGCCGCCGCGTCTGCCGCGCAAGAAGACGGCCACCATACGACAACTCTTCACTGCCGCCAGCAAATTCCAAAAGAATCTACGGAGGTGAGATAGTGTAACTGTTCTGGTTAGCCTCAGTTTGACTGTCGAAACGCTTGTATCAGTGCATATTGTCATTTTCTTTGAGAAAGCAGAACTATATTGAACTTAATACCATATCGCATTGGTATTTTATGGTTATATTGACTACTAGAGTCTTGAATGTTTATAAAAATGTTTTTACATCACGAGACGGCTATTGTAATATTATCCTCAAAGTTACCAAAGTTAAAATATGCCCTGATACCCTTCATGGGTACTGGGTACTGACCAGTACGGTCACTTTCTCCTAAGAGCACACTGCTACTCTCATGATTCAATCTCCTCGTTTCTTTGCAGAGGTGTATACCTGTCCTGTATAGTGTACCATGAAGACAAGGTGCTGGTGACCAGCGAAGAGTTCCTGCCAGTTATCGAAGTGGACGAAACCTACCCCGCCTGCATCTACACCGATTACCATTGGCTCATGAAGGTAAGGCGGAGGGCCGCATACTGTGGAAGACATTGGGTAAGTCTTATGTCCAGCAGTGAGCAGACAAGGGCTGATGATGATGGAGATACAGGATTTTGTACTAAGGAAAGTCTTCCCTCTGAAATGTAACGATGGTAACCAAATTTGCTAGAAAAGTTTTATAAAATATATGGCTTACAATACTCTAATACCTAAATCTCCGGTTCAATCAACCGACACGTGTAACTGCGCGCGTCTTAATTATCCAATCATTAGTGCAATCTTGAAAGTTAAAGATGAAGTTTTTCTGCATCAGCTGACCCTTATCTATATTTACTCTTATCCTCTTTAACACAATCCATCATGTGACAGGTGTCATGTTCGTGGGACGAGGTGAAGTCGCTCCGGTCCGACATGGAGAAGCACACCTCCTCCTCCGTGCACTTCCGTCTCAAGCTGCTCACCGCCGCCGCGCAGATGCAGTCCGCGCTCGGCATACAGGACCTAGGTAACTACTTCAACACCACCGGTATTAAACGAGTTCGTATCCTGTCAATGACCACCCTGTACAGGGACACTTAAAGAAGAATACGAAAGTTAACTAAAGATAACAAAGAAAGTCGAGAGTATTATTGGGATTATAAATTTGAACACTAGCAACACTGAGATATGCAAATGTATGTGTATGGTTGACCAATAACCAAGCGCTGAAGGAAGGTGCTGTTTGCGGTGCGCGAAGGACCGCATACTGGGGATGCCATTGAGGAGAGCCTATGTCTAAGGCTGATGATGTTATATCTGGTTACCAGGTCAGTTGTACCACAAGCCGCTGCGCGACGCGCACGGCACGGTGGTGGTGTCGTGCGTGTGCGCCGCGCGCTCGAGCAAGGTGTCCGCGCTCAACTCTCGCTGGGCGCCCGTCGCTAAGCTGCGCCGGCGCGTGCTGAGTGAGGATAATACCATGGCCGACTTACTGATGGCATCCGTTCACGACCAGATCGCCTACCACCAGGTATGACATCGATAAGAATAGAGAAGATAAATACTCAATTTTAACTTTTAAAATTCAAACTAAACTTTAAAAGTTAAAATTGTCAGAAAATACACTGAAGAAGCAAGATGCTAATATGTTTGTTTTGGAACTCTTAAGTTTTGTCTTCGAAGCAGAAGTTTAAAGATTTCAATTCTTCCTTGAAAATGAAAGGCAAATATGTATTCCTCTGCAGGTGTCGAGAGTGCAGCTGCCCCGCGGACTGTACCTGGGCTACCTGAAGCTGCAGTCGTCGGTGGAGGTGGTGCGCATCGTGGCGCCGGCGCGCACGCCCAACGTGCCCCCGCACACCAGGGTCAGGGATAACCCACATGTCTCTGCGTAAGAGTTTTCTCATTTTCTTATATAAAAAAATAGTTGATATTTTGAATGAAAAGATTACTGAAAGTAGTATTTTACTTTTAGCGAGGAGTGGGACTATCTGTTGGCGCAGTCCGGCAAAACGACAACAGAAGACCAGCAGACGATAAATAGCCTCGCGATAAACGCCGAAGAGAAGCCGTCAGAATCTCAGGAGATGTTCCTCGACCAGATATCCTGCGCCGCGCGGAGACTGTTCAAGGAAATGGACATACCCATTGAAACCGTCAACACCCACCGAATCTACGACCTCGAGGTCATAGAGCTGAACAATGACGTCAGTTTCATCATGGTCTGCCCGCCCGCAGAGCAAGCGTGCTCGGTGCCCGGACAAAAGGAGATATTGCTCCAGAAAGGCGACCTGCTCAGTCTACCCATACAAGCGTTCGAAATGATCCACCTACAAACGTACCACACCAGTATTCTGAACAAGTACTCCAAGCTCAGCTGCGTCCTAGAGCTGGATGTGGCCCTCGCCGCACACTCACACAGAGAAGCATTCTCCTGCACCGAGCTGCAAACCGCCAAGGAGAGGCTTACGAAATTGGAAGACTTACAAAATAATTTAAATATAGTTTGGAAAGCGGAACGATGGCTTATGGACCTGATCGGTTTCGCGCGAGACAAAGATAAAGCGGGCACCAGCTCGGGAATACTTCTCAAACACGTCCTAGACAGGAACACTGCCGAGGGCTGCGTCACCGAAACGGATACCACCGACAAAGACGTAAATCTCAAAGTAGACCTACTTCAAATACCATCCAGAGATGGTAAGATCACTAAAACTTCTCCAGGAAGAGGATCCTGGCCTGGGCCCGCAGGAAACGGGAACCACGCGCACCTACATCCCGAATTTAGCAAGTCCGAGCAACAGCTAAGTCTGTCCCCTCGACAAACATCGGTCTCAACTCTCAACTTGACCAGCTCGCAATTCTTGAATCCCGATTCCAAATATTCCAGGAAGGGCAGCGGGGACTCACAGTTCACTCAGTCGAGTCTCATGAGTAACAATTACTTGAGCAGTAACTCGCAATTCGATATCAAATCTTCTGGTTCTCATACCAGCATCTCAAGCAATAGACTGCCGCCGTCGAAAAGCGAAGATACCCTAGTATTGCAGAACGAAAACGTCGACCCTAAGCCGAGGCCTCACAGCATGAGCAACGCGAGCGCCTCCACAACATCTAGTCCATTACTCACAGTTAAAAGTTACTATACCGGCAGCATGATAAGTGTGCGTACAATGAAAGCGAACGCCTCAGAGTCCGCACAGAGTTTGTCGAGCGACTCCGAAAGTCAGAGCTCACCTTTATCCGTTCCGTTAAAACTCCGTCCGTCGCCGAACCGGACGTTCAATGTGATCGCGTCGAAGAGTATGACGAACGTTAAATCCGATGTCGACTACACTGACACTGGGCAAGAGGTCTGTCACAAGCCGAACCTGTGCATCAAACGGCAGCCGTTGCTGGAGACGCAAGAAGACGCGGAATGCAATAACAAAGTTCCGAAGACTGAAGAGAAAGACGATAATGTGAAATCTCGAGAACAAAGAACGCCCGACCAACCGGGAATACTGCAGGTATTTTGTTTATCTCATAAAACTATTACATTTATTATGTTTTTAGTACAGTGAACTAACACCCCCATTTATAAATTTTTACCCTTTAAATCTTCATTCGTAACATAAAATACTAAGCTTTTAATTTAATAAAATCGCGCTAGTATTGAAAACTAAGAATTTTATTACCGCATTTACCATATCAGTAATTATTAATCTTTAATTTTGTTCTGTTCTCAGGTGTTCGCGGCATACGAGACAGGGCTAGCGGCGGGCACATCCCTCAAACTCCACGTAACACCGCGAACATCCGCTCGAGAGGTTATCGACCTCGTCGTCAAGCAACTCAACATGGCCGCCGTCCTCAAAGGCAAACCCGGTCCCGTGTACGGCCCCGAGAGGCTCCAGGACTTCTGCCTTGTTGCCGTGATAGGCGCCCGCGAGAGGTGCCTCAGAGACGACTTTAGACCTTTACAGTTACAAAACCCTTGGAGAAAGGGCCGATTGTATGTACGACTTAAACATGATGTCCTAGCTGCGTTACAGCACTCCGCCAAACAACCAGCTTTTATTTAATATCAATAATAACAAGAAAAACATCTGAAACGAACAAATAATAAAAATAAAAAATGTCCACATATTTGTGCTTGAACTTTTAAGTGTTCAAATAAATCTGATAATGTGACGAAACTATCCTGGCGATTAACATGAAACATGAGAGAAATAAATGAACAAAACGGTTATTGTAATAAATCGTATAGCAATGTGTGTCGCCAAGAAAGATTGAAACGGCCCATGTACAGTATGCTTTCAAATATTTGTCAATTAAGGGTATTTAGTTTGGCATTTCCTTAATAAACAATTAAAGTTTTGACATCCTTCATCGTATCAGCCATCGGTCCATCTTGCGGGAGGCCTACCCACGCTGCGTCGACCTGTCCGTGGCCGCCAATCCAGGACTCTGTAGCCCCATCGGCAGTCCGTTCTGCGGGCGTGTGTGGTCGGCCCATCGCCACTTAAGTTTTGCAATTCTTCGGGCAATGTCGGACCTTATAAAGGACGAAATGTATTGTGGACATTTTTTAATCATCCTGTCCATTCTGAATCCAAATTAACCAAAAATATTCGATTAAATATGATTTTCTATGAACTAATCACATTAATATTACGGCCACTGATGTGGTCTTCAAAATTACTCCGAAATAGTAATTATAATGACGATAGAAAATAGTATTATATTTATTTTGGTGCCAATTGTTTTATTCATCGACGCTTTAAATAGTTTATAGTTTATAAATATCGATTTTTATAATCATTATGGTGCTTTTTCACTATCGAGTAAATGTCAAATACATCGCGCGTTAGTCTCAATTTAAAAACGAAGGGTTTATATAGATAACCTATAGATACATAAACCAAAGCAACAAATTAAAAAAAACAACCTTTTGTTGAGATAAATTGCCTAAGTGTTGCCATTTACAATTCATAATGACATTTCGAAACTCGACTCTTGATTACACGTCAAACTTTTAAAAAACTCCATCTATACCTATAGGTTATTTATATTTATGCTTATAAGATAAAATTTTGTCATTATATTGCCCAACATTAATATACATTAAAATGATTTTATATCCATTTTGATTAGTCCCAAATAATTTATAACAATCGGATACGAATCGGATCATAACGGAATATAAAATAGGAAATGAATCTTTAGACATAGTACCAAAAATATTTTCATATATAAATGTACATACAATATGCAGATTTATGTTGGTAATAAAATATCAAAAGAAGATTTTAAAGACGTAATTTATTAAAAAAAAATCTAATCAAAATTAAATTGTATCGTCTAGTGAGAGGGAAATGGAAATAGATTAGCTTCGCATTCTTAAATGTTGCGTCGTGATCACGTGATTTATTTGTTTTATATGATTTTATATGTCAAAGGAATTTACTAAAAGAAACGATGTGAAAGTGCCTAATTTATTTGAAAATAAGGCCAAATTAAAAAGTAACGGCTATGTCTTTGGATTGGTATTAATATAAAACTTATTATATTTTCTTACAATGAAATTTCGTCAATGCTCAGAGCGCGTATATATAACGTAGACAATTGTTTAATTTGAAATGAAGTTCTTATAAAATTAACTAGAATTTAATGCGAGAGAAATGTTAAATGAAATTTCTATTAATCCCAGCTCAAAAGTATGAGTTTATAATCATTATGAATTTTTATAAATGAAATAACGAAATATAACACTTGTATTTTTTGTTTTAACAATCATTTTAATATGTGTTAATAAATACGAAGATTAAAAATATTTTAGCAAGATTTTAGAAAATCAAAGATTTATATTTAGTAATGACTAGGCTTATGTGAAATGTAATAAATACTCTTAAATAGATGTAATGAATCCAGTCAACGCCGTTGTATATTATATGTAAGTAGAAGCATGTACAAATGTCTACGGTAAATAAGATTTATGTGGAGAAATAGAACTTTTGACTTTGATTCGAGCCATACTTAGCAAATATTGCTATTATTGTAATAAAGCCTAATGTCTTATGATGGTCAAATAATATTAAATTAGTAGAAATACTAAATCTAGATTATTTTAATATGCATCCACCATTATTTGCGGTGTTGTGTACTAGAGGATAGCAAGTATGGAGAGTATGAAGTGATGCACAAAATATAAATGTATTTCAATTGATATGTGCTTTTATTTCTCCTCCACAATATAACAAACTGTTAAAACTAACTTCTATTGCGGCCTTTGTTCTTCTGGTCCCATTATAGATATGTTAACTCAATTTGAATACCCAGAAATTTCTATTAACTTTGGAAACATCGCGTTAACCTAAAATGCATTCGTTGAAATCGAAAAAATACCAATCTTCGGTAATCTGCTGAGTCGCGAAGTATTTCTGACTAAAAAGGAGAAAGGTCGCCTATTTAGGACTTGTTTTGCGACATGATGCATACGACTTCCTCAAACTAACTTTGAAAGGCAGAAAAGGCACTATAAGAAGCAATAAATCGCGATTGTGAGATATCAGTATACACAAGCATTGCTAGCTACATTTATTTCGCTTGGCACAAGATCGGTAAAAGTTTGCTGAGCTGACAGCCAGCCTCCATTAAGGGAGAGGCATCTAATAAGAGAGAAAGAAACCAAATACAACGGAAATTCGGTCTAAAAATATTTTCAAGTGAAGTTAGAACAAAAAAGAAAAACTTGGTAGATTCTTCGGAAAATATTTAAAATAACCCGCCAACAATCTAGCAACACTGAATCCTACTACATCATAAAAAAGTAGGGATGTTCAAACTAGGTTTTTTGAATCAATTGAAGTGAATTTAAAAGAAATATAAAAAATGCACCTTTTAACGATGATATATTGAATCTGTAAACTTTTTAAGTCAATAAATTAATAAATAATTCTGAATACATTTTGTTAATTTTAATAAATAAACACTATTTCGAGGTAATTAGTGTATCTGTCTGATCTATTGTCTTATATCTATCGGCATTAATACATCGAAAGACAATATTTAACTACAAAAAATCGCACGGATCGTATTCGATTTCTTCAATCTACTAATGTGTCGAGTACATCACTAAAAGCGACGTCTTATCTTAACTTGACAGTTGACAGATAACCACCGACCAACGTTCTATTTAATTCAATGTTTCAATTCAATGTTCATGAACTCTGTGAAAGTGAAACACAGTTATAGAAATTGCGTGAATAAATTTGTTTGGACAAATTATTTGATTTGAGTTTTATAATTTCTGTCTTCATTTTATAATTGTTAAAAATGAGTTTAGTCGCTAATACTGGGTACGTTATCTTGAATCGGTTGTAATTGAACTAAAGTTTTTATGGTTCACGATTTTTCTTGTGTTTAGAAAATTAGCAGGTCGCACCCTGTTTATCACGGGTGCTTCACGGGGCATTGGAAAAGCCATAGCCTTGAAAGCAGCAAAGGATGGAGCGAACGTTGTCATTGCCGCCAAAACTGCTGAACCGCATCCAAAGTTACCTGGCACAATTTACACGGCTGCAGAAGAGAGTAAGTTGCTACAATTTGTTTAAAAAAATTGGAATTATTAGCAATTCTTTGCTTGGACCTTTTGCTTGGTATTAACATTACTTTAGTGGTGTTACTTGCATACGTGGACTTTGAACTTTATACGGCGGATCTGCAACGACCTTTGATGTTTTGATCTCTAATATTTTCAGACTGAAAATAACAACATTTACGTTAAAAATTGCTTACTCACTTTTAATATTGTGACGTCATCCACAGATACATAAAAGATATGTTTAATTCCAGTTGAAGCACTTGGAGGTAAGGCATTACCATGCATCGTAGATGTGAGAGAAGAAAAGCAAGTGCAAGCTGCTATTGATGAAGCTGTGAAAAAGGTAACTATCTTACACTAACAAGTACTCTTAATATTTTGGTAAATTCAAAAAAATTCATTGTCTCTATAATTTTCACATAGAAATGAACTTGGAAGGCATGTCCATCTAAAAAGATTCTATTAATAATAAAACTTTTTGTTCAATGGGTCGATATATTTTCTTTAATATATTTCAATATAAATGTTTGCATATGTCATGTATCCTTATTTGTAAGATATCACCTATTAGCCTTTCTGTGTGAACTTTTTAAGCTCATAAACAAGCAGTGACATCGAGATAGCTGGGTAGCAACTGTTATAATCTACCGTACAACTATAACTTTTTGTAGGGTTACTTAAATAATTAATTATTTCGAAATACCTTACATATTCAGTACTTTTCTTATGTGCGTTGATAATTTTTTTTTTAGCTTTTGTATACAGGTATTTTAAAAATATACCTTACACTTATCAACTAAAAGGGTAGACTGAGACCACATGATGTTGTACAGACTATTAAAAACTGCATCCTATTGTTTATTTTTTATTTGTAAATGTTTATACAACTGTAGCTATTAAGTTGGAACACTCAAGAATTCTGATAATATACTTATTGGTATTTAAATGTATTTTAGTTTGGTGGTATTGACATTCTAGTCAACAATGCATCAGCCATCTCATTGACTGGCACAATGCAGACTGACATGAAGAGATATGACCTCATGCATAACATTAATACACGAGGTACTTACTTAGCGTAAGTATTTTTAATAATTGTATCAACTATATTGCAAATTCTAATCATTTTATCGACCGGACATGAAATAGAAAAAAGTATCGAAAGTCAATCTTCCTATGTAATAATCAATTGATAACAAATTGATATATTATAGCTTATAAATAACAGTTATATTGCAATCTTCACAGTTATTTTTGTATAGAAGTTTTATAGTTAAGACAGACTTATTTTTAATATTTTTTAATTGTGAAACATCTCGACAATAGAATGCAATTTGTTTCTGACTAATGTGAATGTGAAAGTTAGACGGATGGATTTATTTGTAACCAAAATAGATTTAATGAAATTTGATGCAGAGATAGACTTCTGTCCGGGATGGTGATAGGCTTGTTTTTTTTTTATTTCGCCCGGACAAACAGGCAAAAGTCAATGTTGATATAAATGTGTTTGTTAATTCCAGATCCAAATTATGTCTGCCGTTATTAAAGAACAGCAACCATGCTCATATTTTAAATCTATCTCCGCCTTTAAACATGAGTCCATATTGGTGAGTACCTTTACGAATATTAAACAAATATCTTTTATATTGTAATTTATGTAATCAACACGTAAATACGAGAAAATATAGAAGAAGAATGGCTTATTAAATGGGAACATCTACTATGTTAAAAAAAATATTAACATACCTATTTTAATCTAATATTAAGTATAGGGGTGCCTGAACCACTTCACAATTGGTTTAGAGTCCCTTTTCTTGCAATTTAGTGTTTTTTTATAAATAAATAAAAATATTGTTATATTAAACAATGTTATTTTAAAATATAAGTACTAGAGACCCATGTCTCCTGTAACACAGGTTTCCTAACATAGGAGACAGAGACAAAACAGATATGTGCCATTGTGAGCCTTAAAGAAGGACTAATAAAGGAGTTGGTTGTGTGTGGACTGGAATCTCACGGCTATAGCATGTCCAATGACTTGAAATATATAGTCTAGTATACAACCAGATTGATGTCTTTTCACAGGTTCTCAATCCACGTAGCGTACACAATGGCCAAGTACGGCATGTCCATGTGTGTGTTAGGAATGAGTGAAGAATTCAAACCGTTCAACATCGGTGTCAATGCACTTTGGCCTAAAACTGGTATGTATTGTGTTATATAATTTTTCTATGTATTAATATGTACAATGTTATACATAATTAAATTGTATATTGTAGCGATAGCAACGGCGGCGATAGAAATGTTAACTGGTGACACGTCAACGAGTCGCAAGCCTGAGATTGTTTCCGATGCGGCTTATATTATGCTGTCCCAGTAAGTATGAATAAAATGTATGGACTTTCTGATTTATTTACGCTTGTGTCTTATATGTGAGTATGAGGAATTATTGTATGAGTTAGATGAATACCGTTTAGTCAATAAATGTTACAAAGGTATCATAAAATGTATAATTAAAGATGAATTGATAGTTTATGTTATGGAAGAAATAATGACTTTATTGGATTGAATTTTTTTTTTTCAGGGATCCAAAGAAATACACGGGCAACTTCGCTATAGATGAAGATGTTGTCAAACAGAATGGCATTAAGGATCTGACACCGTACGCCTGTGACCCAAGTTAGTATGAATTTTTTTTTACTACTAAACACTAATGAAATTTTTTTTTTTTTTTTATAATTGTAATGTAGTATATCACAACCAACTATAGTAACTCGTGTGTACTGTGACCAGGAATAAAACACCATAATATTGTAAAATATAGGATTAATTTTTCCGTATAGAAGGTAATAAAGCTATTAAGGAGAGTGTAGCAGTTTTTCTAGTGCTCCTCTCTAGTTACACTTTATTATATAAATAATTAAAAAATGCTTTGATATATTTTTACCTTCAAACAAGACAGAATTATGAGAATGTAAGCTTGTATTAAAAAAATATAGTTCACATATTATTTACTATGATAAAAATAATTAAAAAATATAGTTTTATGTATTGTTCTAAACTTCGGCAACGACAATATCACCTAACTCCTTACTCTATGTGTAGTTTGAATAAAAGATATACAATGTCATAGTATTGAACATAGCCTAATATATAGAGAACGTGGATAACCTTCTCCTGGACGGGTTCCTGGACGACCCCGCGGCCATCGGCCAACACCGCAATGTCACCACCGCGTCTCTAAGACGGTACCACACGTCCGCTGTCAATTATAGCGAGAAGGTTGGCGTTCTATCACACTTAGCGTCATCCAGGTCAAGCCAGTGGCGGCGTATCCTACCTCCCGTCCTTTAATAGTTCCACAAACTGTAGATTTAGTAAGAGCACTTTACCTGACGTTTTATTGGAACTGAGGCTCCGGGTCATAAATCATTTGTATCAGTCTGTCTCGCTCACACTAAGACGTCTTATGGAGTGGTGTAGTGATGTGTGTTAGAATTGTAGAGGTGCATAGGTCCGCGCAGGCGCCGCGTGTGTTTGTCTTACATTCCTTCAGAGCTAACATATGAATGTTAACTGAAGTACTCG
>JAODUI010000012.1:6966491-7010188 GCA_027563995.1 Papilio gigon
CAAGAATAGTAGGAACTTCCCTTAGTCTATTAATTCGAACTGAATTAGGAACCCCCGGATCTTTAATTGGAAATGATATAAGATCACGGTGACTTAGCGCTTATTCTGTTCTACGAACTTGAACTACTCATAAATATAAACTAATTTTATATCAATTTATATATTGAAGATGGGTGGAGGAATGCGTCGTTGCCGCGCGCTGTACGACTGCTCGGCGGACAACGAGGACGAGCTGTCGTTCAGGGAGGGCGAGGTGATCGTGGTCATCAACGAGCGCACCGAGGACGACGACTGGATGGAGGGCCAGGTAGAGGGCACGGCGCGCCGCGGCATGTTCCCCGTCTCCTTCGTGCACATGCTGCCCGACTAGGCCGCGCCGGCACCGACATAGATCTCTCTTAGCGCACAATGTGGTCAGTAAAGTGTTCATAGAATGTACGGTCTTCTGTCGCTCGAAGCCGGTTCGATTTCACCGATCTTATTCGGCGCGTAGATTTTAGTAGCGGAGTGTGAGTATTAACGACTTCCAAAGAACACACTATCTACTATCTCTTTCGAATTTTTTTAAAATAAATAAACGATTTTATGACTGCGTGCTGTAGCTCGTTTAATGCCAGTAAAAGGAATTGCTGTTAACTTTCAAAGTCCACTTGGCCTAAAGCTTTCGGAATTCATTTGTACGAGCTTATTTACTCTAGCATTCGTGCAACACGTTCTTAATCTTGCTCACATTTTTGCATGACATTTTTATGTAAACAAAATATAAAAGGGATTTTATATGTGATGACAAAATACAAACAGTATTAATCATTTTGGTCCAAATTAGAAGCGTGATATGACGACTTCGTAATGGCTGTAAATATTATTTTTATGATATACAACATTGCCTTGTTAACAATGATCTTATTTGCATCTTGCAAAATACGAACAAAGTTATTTGTTTATATAAAAATCATGCGGAATGTAACGTATAGTTACGTTTGTTGACGTTATTATAGCACTGGTTGATGTAGCCGTTACTGTTATCACAAATATAGCCTTTGCGGCTACAATGTTGGCAACAATGTCAATAGCACAAGTGAAGTGATTGTTTTTATACAAGGATTTTAATACTCATCGATTTTATCCATACAATTTTTGGAATATAATTTTCTTGTTGACAATTTTAAATGTTGGAATTGGTCGCGTTTGCAATAGGCTATAAATCTATTTCATGGCGAGGGTTTTCGAATAACTTGAGTTTTTTTACTTAGGATACTAAATTGAAGGTTTCGTGTACGGTGAAATGTTTGAGTAAAAGTGTCCTGGGATATTTTTTTTTTAAATTCGTGTCAGTAAGGAAAAAAACATCAATCCCTCTTTATATTGTGTCTATGGTATGTATTATAGAATTGTTCAATAATATAAACTTTTATAGAGAAGCATATAAATAAACATATATAGGAAACCCTTGCCAAAACGATTGCGTCTTTGTTTATACAATATTGTCAGATTGGCCAGTAGCTCCGTCCCTTCGTGGATTTGTACTGGGATATATTGATTTCGTATATTTATAGTTTTGATACGTATTTCATTTTAAAACGCACGCGGCAACATGATACACAATATGTGTAGATTTTATTTAAGTAAAAAAACACTTGTAAATGTACCTTTTATATATTTGTCAAAGGCTTGGCGGTGAATCTGGCTCAATTGTTTGAAAAAAAAATTGTCAAAAATTATAAAATTTATTGGAATTGAAACAATAATTTGAGAATAAAGTTTATAAAAATTATTTCACTTGTTCACAAAGTGATCGTGAATGCGGTGTTGGACAGTCAGCGTCAGGTGGTTGGCAATTCACTTATAAATACGATATTTAATATTATGTAAATTAGTTTCTATAGCTCATGGCGTCTTCATACGGTAATATTTTTTTTAGTTTGTTAGGAATTCAAAAAATCTGTATAAATTAATTTACGCTTGACGCTGGCTGTACATATCTGTGCAGCTCATTTAATTTGCCAAAAAAAAAATGTGATCTGTAGAGAAAGATATATTATATTCGCGACAAAATATCGGACCAGTGACCGTGTTGTTGTCTTGTTCTCGTAGTTGGTATCGCCGTGTCTTAGATTGTTGGTAAGTTTGAGACGCTCGCATCGACGGCACACCGACCGCGCAGCTGCCGAGAGCTTCATATGATCGATGTTGAGGTTGAATTGGCGGGAACCTTGACCGGAGTATATTGTGGCTATAAATATTGCTCGTACACCTTTTGAAATTTCGGCTTCAAAGACGATTTTTAGCACTCTGAGTGATCTGGGTCCTGTATTGAAAAGCCGTTTCTTTGCAAGAATTGGTGTGTAATATTTATGGGCGCTTACTATACTAAATCTAGTTTTTGTAACATGGACCAAAGATATTTCTATTGTAATTATTCCCAAACATATGGACTTTTGCGGCTTTAGATTGTATTTGTGTAGCGGTCTGAACTGATCGTCTGCGTGGTCCCGGTCGCCCTCGATGCGGACGTTTGCAATTGTTATGAATGTTAAATTTTATCACTTTCACAATTTTAAATAGTAGAATAACGTACGCAATAATCTTAGAAGAATAGCAATAGTTGAAGTCAGTAGAGCGAAGAATTACTCTTAATAAATATTGTGTCAGTTACACATAGTCGAAGTTAATGTGATTCATATAACAACGTCAGGAACATTCCCTTTACTTGTAATTGAGTTTTTGTATATTAAGATTCCTTTGTATTCATAGACAGTAAGTGATGCCTACGTATGTTATGAAGTTACCTATGTTAACGCGCGTTGCCATAACTTAGTATTAACTGGGAGTGACTGATTAATAAATTTGATCCTTACAATGTCCACCTCTAGCCATTTACGTTCCCTTCGTACTGTTAAAAACGATACATAATTATTGCTATATTTTTCGTTAAGTTACTAAAATATATTAATTTGTAAATATTTTTTTATCTATACGTTGTAAAATAATTTAACTTATTTTGATTTAAGGAAAAGTGCGATAAAATTCGTGTTATCACAAACTTACTATTTCAAGCTTCAAGCTTCCTTACAGAAATCATTTTGTATCTAATGAACTTTTTAATTTATGATAAAATGTGATGATAATATTTTAATGCCATTTTAGCTGTCAGTATGTCTTTTATTAGGATTGTATGTAACCAAATGATGCTAATGAGAATAATGTTTTATTCTGTATTGTAGTATATCGAGAATGGAGTTGTAGTTGAAATATTTTTTTCTATTGTGTATTATCCGATGAAAATCTGTATGAATTTATTAAATACATCACTTCGATGTCTAATTTGGGTTTGTTTCATTTTATTATACCCATATCTCGTATTCATTTTTATAATTGACCAAGTCTTGCAAATACAATTAAGGATTGTCGATAAATAGATTGGTAAACTTTATACAAAGGCACTAATAATAAAATAAATTGATGGCCAAAAATGTACCAAAATAAAATGATAGATATAAAATAATAAAAGTTACGTAAATTTAAAATAAGAATATTAATCTCTGGATACTGGATTTTAATTTAAAAACAAAGTAACCATAGACAATCGTGTTCATGGTTGTTTGTATGTCAAAGTCAAATTAAAGTCACTTGTCAGCTGAGTGTCAAATGTCAATTTTATTTACGTATTTTTATTATTAGATTATTGTATAATAATTAATCTTATGATTTACGGTATAGATTTCGAAGTTTTTTAGTTATTACTTAGTTAAATATTTTGTTTTGATTTGTTAAAATATGTGAGGTCTACTTTTATATAATTTCCAAACAAACTGCTAAAAGTGTTAAGTTTCAGATGAATTCTAAACAAATAGATTATTTATCACAAATTCTTATCATTTAAAAAAACAACTTGTTTTTTTTTTAAAAATAAAGATAGATAATTGCATTGAAGGTTATTGATAACAACAGTAAATACATTGGTGTTACTCCTCACAGTTTGACATACGTAACTGTTGAATGTAAATATTTTTACTTGCTTTTAATTAAAATGCCGTCACGTAAGAGAGTGTTTGATTTATTGAGAACAATAAATATTGCATCGTAAGTACTTGTCGCTTATTAACTACATCGTAAGCTTTTCAATTTATACTCCACACTTAAATATTAAGATTACAGGAAAGGTTATGTACAAAGTCTAAGGTCAAATATATATCGGCGCAATAATATTTGGTTGTTCGTGGTTTGGGTCCTTGATAGATTTAAAAAAAAAAGTTTATTGTATTAAGAGTAATCACTTAACAGCAACTGATCAAGCCGAGATTCAGCCCTCGGGTAGCCTTGACGCGGGATGCTAAACGCGTAATGAGTGACAACCCGAGCCAAGGTCCCTCTCGGTAGCCCTAGAGTCCAGTTACGCCATGGACGTCCACCAAAGCGGCCTAAGAGCTCGGTGACCTCCTAATTCGGTAACAATATCGAAGTAACGACCCGAGTCGAGGTTCCTGAGGGAGCCTTCGAGCTTCGGTACACTTAAACGATATTTATGTTAAGCGGCCTCTGCGCCTGGCCACCTCAAATCCGGTGAAACTGTAAATGACACTCAACAAGAAACAATGGCAATCCTGTCATAAAAAAAAATGGTTGAGTCATTTACACACGATCTGCTGAACAGAGCAGAGCTCCTTGAGTTTGGCGCGAGTAGATGAAATAACTTATAGTGAGGTGGACAAACATCAATTTAGAATTTTAACAATGCATTTAGAAGTGAAATCGTTTACTCACTCATTTCGTTGTAGATTAATAAATTAATATATATAGATTTATTAATCTACAATTCATTTATTTTAATTTTATTGGGAAAGGCCTATGTCCAACAGTGGGCAACTCCGAGATTATTGGGGCTGTTATAAAAATTTAAGTAATGTGAAACAAAACAACATTAAGCTATTTTTCAATTATACTTAGTTGCTTGCCCACATGTACATTTGTTCCGAATTTTATTTTGCTTTATCAGTTGCCAATGTCCAGCGCACGGCTATCGAGGGAATGTTCAAGTTTCAAACGCTACTCCCAGTAAAGATTATGCTTTTGAGGTAAGACACTCCGAGGATTCTGACTAGTGGACTAATACCAAGAGATTCTGTAATTATTGCGTGAAGTCATAAATATAAAAATGACAAAATAAATGCTTTTACAGATAAAATGTTCGACTGTACGCTATGGTTTAGCTGTGACACAGGAAGTTGGGATGGATTTGGTTAATTTAGGCGCTAAGAATGTCTGCGTTATGACAGACCCTAATGTAGTGTCCTTAAACCCTATGAGAGCAGTTCTGGATTCTCTCGTCAAGAATGGCATAAGCTACAGCGTTTATGACAAAGTTCGAGTAGAGCCTACAGACACGAGGTACGAATGTTTGTACAGGTTAAAATTTGAAAAAGCTTCAACATAAACGAAATGATATTTCTTCAAAAAAAAATTAATCAGAAGACAGTATTTCTCTCAGGTCACCGATCGTTTGACAATGACTAAAAACGCAGTATGCATATTTTTTTAATTCTAGTTTGAAACATGCAATAGATTTCGCCAAGCGCGGCGACTTCGATAGCTACGTCGCGGTGGGAGGAGGTTCCGTGATGGACACGTGCAAGGCTGCCAACCTTTACGCCTGCAACCCGAATGCCGACTTCCTGGACTTTGTAAACCAGCCTGTGGGCAAAGGCAAAACCACAATAGAGCCACTCAAGCCTGTCATAGCAAGTAAGTTGCTTTTAACCGATGATCGCAATCAGATTTAACCAAGTACTGTTTAAATCTGTACGTATTGTTTTAAATTTAACTTTACAGTACCAACCACCAGTGGTACAGGCAGCGAGACGACGGGTATGAGTATATTTGATTATGAAGAAATAAAGGCGAAGACAGGTATCGCACATAGCGCGTTACGACCGTTGCTGGCGCTGATAGACCCTCTTCACACACTAAGTGTGCCGCAAACTGTGGCGAACTACGCGGGCTTTGACATTTTCTGTCATGCTCTAGAGAGTTTTACGGCTATACCATATACTGAGCGAGGTCCTGCTCCTTCCAATCCCGCTCTGCGACCGGTCTATCAGGGCAGTAACCCTATATCAGATGTGTGGGCGAGATTCTGTCTCCAGGTATATCAAAAGATTTGATACAATATTATTAAATTAATCTTTGAGTAAAATAGTTGACAGAAATAAAATTGTTTTGTTATTTTTTGCTATAATTATGAAGTGTCTTCACAAATACTTCGAGCGGTCTGTGTACAACCCGGAGGATATAGAAGCGCGTTCCAGCATGCACTTGGCCGCCACCATGGCCGGTGTCGGCATCGGCAACGCTGGCGTGCATCTCTGCCACGGGCTTGCCTACCCTATCGCCGGGAATGTCAAAGAATACGTTCCGAAGGACTATGGGTAATTGGAACAATTCGAAAACTTCATACTCTTGTATTGTGTTGTAATTTGTCTAACATTTACTTTTTTGTTTAAATGATTACCAGTACAGAGCCAATGATACCGCACGGCTTGGCAGTGGTTCTTACCGCGCCGTCAGTCTTCCAGTTCACCGCGGCAAGTGACCCCGACAAGCATCTTGAGGCGGCTGCGATATTGGGCGCTGATGTCACGGGCAAGAAGCAAGCCGACGCGGGGCGAGTCCTCTCGGACACTATACTGAAGTATATGGATATAATGAAAGTTGAGAACGGATTGAACGCGATCGGGTACACGGCCCAAGATATACCGCAGCTAGTGAAGGGAGCTTTACCGCAGGTAATTTGAGATATCCCGTTTTCTTTTTTATTTTAGTTTTAGGACGCCATTTATTTTGCCTTGTCCTCTAACGTCAGATTGCATTTTGCTCAAAAAGTAACATTAGTAAATTCATTATTACATTACAAAGAATAAAACCACCCTACCACACTAATACCATAAAAAGAGTTAAATATTTAAACAATGATTGTTAGCTATATTCAAAAACCATTTGTCATTAAATTTACTTTTTATTAAAATAATACTACAGCATTAAATATATCAAATATGTAACATTCCAATCATTATTTTTATTGTAATTTCGGAACTTACAAACTATTTAATAATAGTAAAAAAATACCCAACACTGTAATTTTGAATCAAAATAATTACTGTGTGAAAAATAGATAATTGTAATTAAATCGCAAATTCCAATATCACAATATTTGATGTGCCTATGGCCTAAATATCTTATATGTTGGTTCAAGAAACTACTCTTATTAAAAAAATAAAAATACCAATAGTGTCGGCTAAGAAAGCCCCGTGAAATGAATAGTTCCACATATCCTGAGTCTGGAGAATTCCACAATCTTTTTTTTTACTTTTCAGCATCGTTTGTTAAAGATCGCTCCGATTCCACAATCTGAAGAGGATTTATCAAAAATTCTCGAAGAATCGCTGACGCTCTACTAATTTTTTATACAAATGGACACCCAATATATTTTTGAATTTTTTTCTCTTATATCCTTAAACTTTAATAAAATAATTCACAATTTAGAGTGTAGTTTTTAATAATTTTAAGTACATAAAATGAACCTATCAACTAATTTGTATAATATATAATTATGTATATCTTAAATTAATTTGTTTTAATTTGACTTCATTTGTTACTTTCTTCATTATTATCAAATAAGAAAAGCGCTAGGTTGAAAGAAAAGGTTGCCGCGATGTTGTTCGAGAGCGATCGCAGGAGTGCAGAAGGCACTCAAAATGTGCTCACTCGTTAGAATGCATCCGTTCGTGACTAGCGCTTACATCTATCACTTACTGCTTATTTTAAAGTTAACGCAGTGGTTAATTTTATTGTATTTACTGTAATATTAATTTGTACCGAGGCTCAGACCGCTTCGGGCACGATATTGCTGTGGTGGAAAGGACTGCTCTCGTACGACATGTTGGCAGCGTTGACGGTGACGTTGTGCAGCGGCGCGTAGCGGCTCAGCTTGGGCGTCCGCGGGCCCGTCAGGTCCTCGGTCAGCTGCTGGTACACCAGCCCGCAGTCCTTCTTGGTGCGGCCGGGATGGCTCATCGCCGCGATTATGGCACTGTTGTATCGGATCTGCTTGTTCTTCTTGCTGCACATCATCATGACAACCTTGGCCACGACGATCAGCAGCAGCAGCGCGCCTAGCACGGCGATTAGTATGGGCCACAAGTAACCATAGCGGCCGTGCTCCTCCGTGCCGTACGGTTGGACCTCTACGTCGGGCTCCAGGTCGTCGTACATGTTGTCGTTTTCGAGGAGTTTGATGTCGATTTTTATTTTCTCGGTCTGAGTCTGTTCGGTGGACACCGGTTTGTATGTGCTGGGCGTCGCCGCGGGCTTCTCGTTGAGCTTCACCTTGAGGTCGACCTCGCCGTCCTCGTAGTCCTCACCAGACTCGTCTTCCTCATCGTCATCGTCTTCCTCGTCATCGGCCTCATCGTCCGCATCGTTGCTGTCGTCCTCCGCATTATCTTTGACGGTCTCGTCGTTTACGGCGATGTCGTCGGCGAGCTTACCGTCGTCGAGGGTGTCCTTCAAATCGAAATTACCTTCAGCGTCTTTGTCGATTCTCTCCCATATTTCTTCATCGGAGACAGGCGGCAGGGGTTCCACGGGGTGAGGTATTGCGGTGCCGCAAGTTTTCTTCGTGAGGAACTCCCAACTGTAAGTACCGTCTTCCTCCTTCGCGTCTTTAGCCAAGTTGGCGACGTTTGCTGAGTTAGCGTTGGGTGACACTTTACGTTTACTGAGCCAAGTCATTAGGTTCTCAAAGTCGCGATTGCAAGCGAGAGGATTATTGCCGATGTCTAGTGTGCGTAGTTTGTTCAAGCTGTCCAGCTCGGTTTGTTTGATCTCAGTGATGCGATTGTGCGAAACGTTCAAAAAGCTTAAGTTGTTGAGAAGTGTAGTTGGCAGGTTCTTTTCCATCTTCCAAAGTGAGGTTAACTCAGCATGGCTCATATCAAGCGTAGTCAAAATTGGTGTGAAAACAAAGATTTCGGCTGATAGAACTTTGAGTGGATTGCCTTGAAGATTAAGCTTTCCAAGATCCTTGTTTTTCTCGAAAATTTTAACCTCCAACGTAGTTAATTTATTGTAAGCAAGGTTAATGTCGACTAGTCTTGGGCATCGCGAAAATACCTCAGTGCTAATCGATTTAATGTTATTACCAGAGAGATTAATCTGTGATAAAGCCGTGAATGTCTTCAGTGAGTCATTTTCGATTTCTTCAAGTCCACAGTTGGATGCATCAAACAAGTAGATATTGAACTGTTCCGCGGAACAATTGAAACCCTCCGCAGGCAAATGCTTTAGTCTGGGATTGTTTGAAATTTTAAATATGTCAAGTTCGATGTTTTCTTTGATAAGATATCCGGAAATGAAGTCCAAATCGTTGTAAGAGAGGTCCAGGTAATTGAGTTCGACGAGCTTGTGGAATGCTTGGTTGTGAATTTTCTCAATGCTATTTCCGCTTAAGTTAAGATTTGCTATATAAGTCATGCCGTTGAACATGGAAGGCCCAATAAATTTAATATTGGTCTGGCCGGCGTTCAGAGTGAGCAGGTCCGAAATCTGTAATCCGTAGACTGAGTCGATTGGATTCCTTTGGATATGAAGCGTTGCCAGCTCTGTATTTTCGGAAAATATGTCTTCCGGAAGAGATTTGATATTGTTGTCACTCAAATCGAGCTCCTCCAAGTCGAGGAGCTTCTTGAAAGTGTTGGCATCCATGTCTGAGAGGTTGTTACCGGCTACATTCAGGTACATGAGGCCCGGCATGTTTTTGAATGTATTATCGGTAATGTATTTCATGTTGCAGTACGAAACATCAAGTTCTTGAACAGACGATGCGTTAAGGAAATAGTCATGGGAACCCGCTTCGGGGAATTTTAACTGGTTGTTCGAAAGCGTTAACAGCAATAACTTTTTGTTGTTTGCGAAGGTTTCCGGTTGTAAAGTTTTTAGTTTGTTATTGGACAAGTTGACCGCGTACAGCTCGTGCAGGCCGTGAAAGGCGTTGGCTCCCACGAACCCGATGGTACTGTTGACGATCTTTATGGTAGCAATTTGGTGGAGACCGAGCTTTTTGAAGATGAAATCGTCTAGATTAATGGGGAACGTGGGATCGGCGTTTTCAATCACAAGATCGGTGATGTCGTCGCCGAATTTCTGCGTGCCGACTTCGAGACGGTTGCACTTGGCTATCCTGTATCCCTGGGATACAGTGCATATGCAATCTCTGGGACAGGGCCTGTCTTCGCTGAACAACACCTCCTGGTCTTCGGCGGAATCGTAGTCCTCATACTGGAAAATAGTATCGGTGGACATCTCGGCCCTTATGGCCGTCTTGTTAGTCTCACTGGCGGCCAGCGCGCACGCCGCCAGGAGAAGCAGCAACTCCCGGGACCTCGCCCCCATGTCGTAGCGAACTCTGGAAACAGAAATAGCAACAGTTTATACCTACGAATACGTACAATCAGCAAATGTTTCATAATTTACGAAACTTGACCGCTATTTCGAAATAACAGTTGTGAACAATGGTGTTTTCAAATTTACTTGTTTCTTTTATAAGGTGACGTCACGTATTAACAATAGGTAAACAGTTTGAAAATGAAAACAAAGTATAAGAAACTCTTACAACTGCACGTAAAATGTAGATGACGCACGTGTTGTAATTACACAAAAGCTTATGGTACTAATGTAAACAAACAATCCATATTGTTTACAAGGCACTTTCCCAATTTACCCGATGCAATAATGTATCCGCATTAAGCCCGAATTACTTTTGTTCGAACCTTTGGCCGGTCTTCGACATACATTTAGATTAAAACAACAAAATGGAATGAAATTAATATTCTATTAATGCTTTTATGATATAACCAGCCAATATAGCAATTATTTCTCTCTAACTTTGTAATATTAAACTAGCTTAGTCAGTTGAAACTCGTAGACTGACCGTTTTCAATTTAGTGTTACTAATTAATTCGTAAAGTGTGTAGCAAGGCAGATGTAAGCGTGGCTTTGTTCAAGTGAAATTTTATCTGTGTATTGTCCATCTGCCGACGCGTCATGACTTCGCGAACACGTGATATCGTTTAAACAGCACAGTACAGAGCCTAATTCAGGTCTATTTAGTATAGATCGAGGTGGGAGACGCGATGCCCTTGCAATATATAATTGTCGTCCTCTAGCTCCGACTCTCGGCCTTAAGAGGAGAATATTTCCACACAACTTGTTTTCACAACAAGATGCGACATCTTTATTTGCATGATAATCGTTTGTGTAAATTCCCAGATACGCGACATAGGAAACTAAAAAAAATCCACATAAATACAATAGTACGTGTTTATAGATAAGTTTTGTGGTCCTTGCAGCAGTATAATTTCATCATCATCAGCTCACTGTACGTCTCCACTGAGGGGCTCGGAGCCTACTTTATTATTAGGGGCAACTAGGCCATAGTCAACCACCCTTGCTCACTGTGTTTTGGTTGGTTTCACACATATCTTTGAATTTCTTCTCCGAAATGTACAGGTTGCATCACAATGTTTTCCTTCACCGTAAGAGCATCGGATAATGTAATATGCAATTAGAAAATGGAATAACATTGGTACATTGCGCGGATCGAAACTAGACAATGTCGAGTACGGTCTAGTCCGGTCAAGCGCTTAACAAGCGCCACCGACGCTCTTGGTATAACAAGAGTCTGATATTTTAAACGTGTAATATCATTACACAACACTTCGAGTTAAACATTTGATATAGAAAGTTGTAGTACTTTCACGGTTCAGTTAGAACGAGACGGTTGACTCGGTAGTTGAATTTATCGACGTAGGGGATCGAATATTTATCGCAAGGTAAAGGCAAGAGTACGTAAAAGGTAATACGGTGCGTTGTTTGTGGAGACGCGCGACGAATACGACTCGTACCACGATGCCTATTATTGTCAGAGTTGTCGGACAGTTGACGACAAAACTAGTTTCTATACGTTTTGTCCATTAAACTTAAATGACAATTTCTGAACAATAGACTATTGTCCTTTTCAGTAAATATACGTACAATTTTATAATACTACATTCATTAGTATGTTGTCTTAAGTTTTAGGTCCTAAAAAAATAACCAACCTGAGCCAGTCGGTCAATCATTCACTCAGATCATGATCGGATATTTCTCGAAATCACTTTTGTAAGAATAAAACTTACTCTGTTATAGATTTTCTTTAAACTACTATCAATATTTACCTTGAAATGTCATTAAACTATACTTAAGTCTGGTACATTAAACGCTTATGTTCTGGTAACACAGTGCGGAGTGCGGGCGAGGGACAACATAGTGCGGAGTGCGGGGGCGGAGGACAACACTACCGCACACTCTCGGCCATGGAGAGATCGCATACTAGTATTTGTATTATCAAACATTACAAAGTTCAAAGAAATCATCGCCAATAAAGCTTTAAAACCGGACAAATGGTTCATCGAGCCTCAATAAATAAGTCAAAATATAGTCAGCTGGAATTTTTTACAAACATAGATTTCATAGCAATAGCATCCAAAACAAACATAGTTCATACTGAACATGTTTAAATACGTCACATAAAAGATTCGTGTAACCGCTATGTGTGTGTACAAGTTCTTTAGCGAGAACGAGTACATCTGTACAGCGAGGCGATCGTGTAAAGACCGACTGATTAGATTAGATATGCCGAGTGCTGCGATGTCTGATAATGTACTATAGTCAGCGGGACAAAAAATTCCATTTGTTATGAATGTTTACCGAGCATTTGTACCAGGGGGTCATAAATATGTAATTAGTGTAACTATAATCGATTGTTTTGTATCTAAGAAATCACTGTTTGCCTTGAGATTTAAAGCTTCACCGCCGGAAGGCTCTTAGCTTAAACATCCTTTAAGAGTAACTGTAATCGACTTGATGTTAGCGTTCTTTATACAAAATCTATACAATTAATAAAATTTGTGTGGCTTTGTGTACTATAAGAACACATTTATCAAACATATTTGAGTGGGGTCTATAACGAAAATAAAATTTTAAATTTCATCTGTTCGCAATTCAGCGTTTATTCCGGTATTCTCCGAAACGGTTAGAACGATTATGACCGCAATATGACGATCACTTTTAACATTTCTGGTCTGGCTATATGTAAATGAAAAATATTAAATTAATTGTCTATTTTTATATTTGGCATACGTACACCAGATGTCTGTTGTATTGTTGATTAACATTGTAACACTGATTGGGCGGAATACAATACTGAAGTGAACACGCGGCGTTGCGTTGCGATGAATAATAAACTGGCTTAGATGAATTATTTAGTACTTTGCATACAATCGAGCCCACATTGACGACAGCGCGTGCAAATATGTTCATAGAATGTAATCCAAAAGACTTACTAATAAATTAGATTTTTTTATGATTCTATAAACATTGACCTATTAAACAAGAGATGTGACCAAACTATTTTCATGTAATTTTTTTGAAGATGGTCGTCCGCTTTTGTTAAATTAAAGTGATATCTAAAAACAGCAGATATCAAGATAAAAAGTTAATACAGCGTCTCATCGCTTCAATAGTTCGTGACTTGTAAGTTTATTGAATGAATATTGTTTAAAAGGCGAGAAAAGTAAGCAATGCATTGTTTGTTGTAAACATTAAGGGTCCGTGAGAAAGGCTGATGTTACTTTCCTAATGAAAATCATTTCCATATTGAACGAGTCGTGTGAAACTGACTGTGGTTATATTAACAGACGATATATTTCTTGGTTGTTTTCGATTTATTAGTCGAAAGTAATTACTCACCAATGTCCTTGTTCAGCCGCCCAGTAACTCTTTGGATTGAAACCTGCAACAAACAAAGCTATTGTTACTGATTTGCACATTTGCGTACGTGATGTTACAATTCAGTAATTTACAACACAAGGGACGTGAAAATAACATATATTTAATATAGACTTGTGTACATTTACTTATATTTTATATGCAGATAACATTCAGAATTAAAAAAAAAATGTTGTTCAATAAATGACAAAAACATTCGATATAACCATTTTTGTTTAAATAGTCACTAGTTTTCGAGTAAGATTGATATAGTTGAATGGAAACAATGTCAACAGCTGGCCGGGTCAGTGGCCATATTTCCGCTATAGTCGTGTGCCAGTTGCGGTATCGATTTTGCATTCGCACAATGTATCGATAAATAGGAACACGCGCGGATTATTGCCAACGAAGCGTGTCGATACGCCGGCGAGCGCCGAGGCGTGGCCAGTCCACTGCCGCGAGTACCAAGACTGGTTCCGATGCGACCCGCGACCGGCTCACGTTGTAAAGTATTAAGAACTATGGTTTACTTTGCTACTTAAATGACTTCGTGCTTCGTCTTTTGTACAATTAACACCCAGATACGTGAGCCAGCTTGTCATTACATTCAAGAGTAGTAGATAATCAACTTTACATAGTTGTTTATTGAATAATAAATAAATTAATGTCATACATAAAGCATTATAAAATACATTATTGATTACCTATGTTAACTTTGTAATGTTTTTTTTTCCAGTCATGTGGTTAACTGCTCTTATTAGTACTATCAGGAGTCACTAGTCGATAAGCGATGACATGGGCAGACATCACAAGCGTCGAACTAGGATCGCCTTGAATGTATAGTAAGGTCGTTAAATCTTTGCGCGACTTGAATAGTAATGCGACACAGCCCGTGCCGGCGCGCGACACTCCGCCGCGGCGCCATTCCTACAGTGCTGTCACACTTTTATCGATGATTCAAACCATAACAATTTTTTATATGATACCAAATTTGACATCGCTTTATGTGAGACGACGAAAGGCAACAATTATGCATTTACCTTAGCGGTCGTCTTATTAGAGGGGGCGTGTCTATTGCCACAAACCGGGAACCGACATTTAAAAATATTTCAGATTTCCAATTACGTCATACTAAAATAATTCAATATGTTTGTAGACTAGCATTATTTATTAGGACTTCAATGTATTTGATGTTGTATTTTTTTTTATTTTTACCTATCCAGTATTTATTTTAAAAGAATTAAGTAATTTTTATAGATACATAAAAAAATAGATCAAATCTGTAAACATTACGAATTACTACAACTATACTATAAAGTATATATTTTGAAAACAATAGCAAAAGTTAAATTTACATTTGTTTCAATATTCTATAGACTAAAAAAAGTGTTTCAGTAACGCTCGGTTTGTTTGATTCAAAAGACCAAGCGTTACTTTGCGGAAATCCGTCAAAGTACTTGATGCAAGGCATTTTAGCTATCGAGTTTTCAGTGCGCACTCAACGCTGCAGTGAGGGGCTTAGAATGTACACTTATATAGAACAGAATATCCTTAGATGCCATTGCTGTTACAATAGAAATAGGGTAAGCACAATATGCAGATATACGGTACGCCATATAATGTTTATAAACTACTTTATTTTGTTTTTAAAATTAACTGAAGCGGAGCCATAGCTATAAATATGTCGGTGATCAAAACATTGTTTGTAAATGTTCTGATAGACGTTTGAAAAACGTAAATAATCACTGAAGATAAAAAAAGGGAAAAAAGATGGCAGAGAGAGTAAGAGCACAGATGTCTCAATTACATACTTTGAGAATGAATGATTAAATTAAAGCATGTCGTGAATGAGTGAACGAATAGACGTTCATGTAGAGTAATATGATCTTTAGCATTACTCAGCAAACATCGCCTGCAACAATATTATTCTAGACAACGTACGTGCGCTACACGAGTGGAAATTTTATTAAAAGTTGAAAGTACGTTGTCAAAATGAGATTGTTTATCAAAGACATGATACAAGTCAAAGACAGATAAGTAGAAAGTTCGATCAATAAAGTTATTGATACACAATTCCTTTATAACTAATAACATAAAAGAGAATATTTTCAAACAGATGACATACTAAGGTATGTCCCAGTCTATTCCTTAGACAAATTAGACCGAAACATTTGAACGTCATGATACCAAAGCTAAGGCATCGACTAAATTAAATACTAGCATAATAATTATTTCAAAACATTTTAACACGTGTAGAAGCAAAGCATTGGTGGGGTCCACAGCGGGCGTCATTGTAATGTAAACTGTTTAATTGGAGCGATCTATTTATAATTTTGGTTTTAACCCAATACCTATTAGAGACGTACAGAGTGCGCTCGCTCGTTGTTCTGCTGTTTGTTTGATATTAGAACGTTTTGTGTAAGTGTAAATGTTGGTGGAACATTCGCCAACATCGAATATATGCAACGTACTCCGATGATGTATAGGTTTAAATTAGTGCGAACATGAAGCAGTTTTAGGTATATTTATATCTGATAGTACTGAAATAAAATCTATTAAGGTCGCTGATGAAACTTACAAAATGTCATAACATTTACAGTAAAAAAAAATCTTGTCGCATTTTCTCAGAACTATTTAATTCGGGAAGACAGTTGAGATCAAATGTTATACCTCACATGAACATTCGTTAACCGTTTTGCAGGACAAAAAATAACCTTCGTAATCAGTCATGTGGATTAATTCGATTGGTCCGATAGCCCCGAAGCTGATCTGGCTTAAAAAAAATAAAGAAGACCTTTATACCAAAGAACGTATGTCAAAAATACCGTTTTCGCTCAGTTAATTTGCTTGGTACTTCTTTCGAATTCATATTAAAATAAAGATCAGAGTCGCATGCGTTAGCTTCTAACACCTGTCACCAATGTCCCGTAAATTTGTTTTTGCGGTAAGAAACCAAATAATGTAGTTTTTCGGCTTTATCATGTTACAGACGGCGGCCACCTGGCCCTGGCATATTATTAATAATGTTCTTATGAATAATTATTTAGCATCGGCATCGTTTGTTGTCTAACTTAAAGCATCTGATTACTCAGATATTTTATTTTTTACATGTCCCATTCCTAAGTAAATTGTATTAAGGTTTAACCCTCCGCAATTTTTAAATACATGTTTGTTTTAAATTTAAATAACGGCCTCTGGTACTTGTATTGGCAGGTGTGTACTCGGCCGATGGAAAGTGCTCGCTCTTGTCTCGACATTTGCAAGTTGCGATAACATGATTTCCTATCTTTTGGTTTGCAAATGTGTTGTTACAAGGCTCCTCTGTTTCAATTCATGCCTCGTAGACTGAATTTTAAGTTTGCTTTCGTCATACTTCGCTACTCAACTTACTGAACAAACCTTTCTATAATTTTACTTATGTAAAGACTTCAGTGTTAATCGAGTTTGGATCAATATGAAGACATGGGCATTTAAAAAAAAACGAAAAGAAGCAATACAAAAATATATGAAATATAAAATATCCTTAGTACAAAACTAGAAGCCCTGACTCAAACAACATTAGACTGAGCAAAACCAAAGAAACGGCAATGCTTCGTAATTTGAAATCAAATGACAGCTGTCACGCGGTGACGTCAACCGTGCCTTGGGCCATATATAATATTGTATTTTGACAATATTATTTGAAGAAAACTATACCGTTTTCTTCAAAGAATTCGTTATTATAGGTTTTTACGTTTTAAATGCTTACAAGACTTAATATTTAAGTCTCTAGTCATATTATTGTTATTTTTGAGGTCATTGTTAAATTTATATGTGTCGTTAAAAACAACTTAGTGAATCAGACGCAGGCAAATTAATAATGTCATTATAAAATCTCGTTGGTTTCGTCTCCACATTGTAAGATGTATTGTGAAATAAAGGGAAAATAATCTGTTATTTTAAGTGTGTCAAAACAATATGCGGTGAAGGTTGAAAAGATAAAACTTCTTTGACGTTTGTTAAAACATAATCTAAGTTATTTATACAGTCGTTTGTTTTGATGAGATTGATGACGTAGATAAAAAACATACAACAATTATAAGCACTAGCTCAATAACTAGCTATTAATATGATACTGATATTAATAAATACTGCCATCCCTTACATTTACTTTGAAAAAATAGAGACAGAAACATTAGGCTCGCCGTAACAGTAATTCGCCGGATGAAAATATATGATACGAGATTTCCTATATAGCCAAACCTTAGAAATCTTTTTTCTAATACACTAAATGACATTTTATTTTTAATTATATGTCGGTACCAAATAGATCATCAAAACAGACAATATTATTTAATCCAGTGGCCAAAAGTTTAAGGAAATTTGATAGCACACTAGCGCCATTCTGTCAAAAGCGTCTCAAGATCTGTCATAAGTAGTATAGCTGTGACGAGTTTGACATATTTTTGACAGAAAAAACGCCACAGTTGCTGTTCTTGGTAAGCTTATTACACTATTGGTAGGTTAATTTTGTTCTGACCGTCCACTTTTGCCATATGCATAATGATAAATGAGTTTTGAAAGTGAAATGGAACATCCCGTGGACTAAAGGATGTATAAGTTAGTTTTCCTCTACAATACTGTTTTAGTGAAATTTGAAAGCAGCTAGAGAAATAACTGGAAAATGAATTTAAATGTTTAACAATAGCATGTGTGTAAAAAGGACGGCAGTATAGGTGGGCGACAACGACAGCAAATTCATGTTAATTGATGATATTGCATTTATGCGGAATAAAAACTTTCCATTGCATTTTTATTTAACGTATTTAAATGTACTGCAATTAACAATGACTACGGACTTGCTGCATGTATATATATATATATATATATATATATACGTATATTTTTTAATTCGTATCATATATTTTGATAATATAATTACCATGCGTTCTTTAACATATCATTTTAATTATTATAACTTTAGTCAATGAAAAATAATCGGGAGTGTTTAAATGTACTCTGGACAAAAGTGATGAAAAAACTTTCCATTATTTAACGGCTTACGTAAATGTTTTTATATGTAAGTATAAGATAAGAGTAGCAATTAAGATGTATAAAGTAAAAAAGTTTTAATATGGCCCAGATATATCTATTGATCTGATCTTCCCGCCGCGATGACTCTGTATCTTAATTTCATTAAAATTAATAATTGACCAGGTGGGTCAATGCAGACTTACGCCGGGCGTGGGGCTACCAGTCAGACGAGTTCGCTCGCAGCTTGCCGCCGCCTGCGACCGGTGCGATAAGAAAAATTATTGAATTTCCGCCACCACAGCACACCGTACTTAATTCATTGACGTCACTCTTTAATATACTGCACTTTATTACTGAACAACTTTTTTTTTATTTTAAATTAAACAACATTAAAGAAAAAAGGGTCAAATTATTTTTCTCGTAAAGAACAATTTCTACCACCTAAAAAAAATTTACATAATAAATCGTACATCATAAAAAGTGTAATTGAATAAATGAACTTTTAATTTCAGTCAGCCAATTGCCTTTATACACTAATTTGACAAATACTTCAATTACTATATAGTTAGTCACAAAATGACGTACGTAAATATGTGAGAAACTTAAACTGTAACATTCCCAGAGCGAGTTCAATCGTAAATTGGGATTAGAGTACTGAATACTAGAGTGTGGGTCTAATGTGTGGCGTTATTGCTCGCCAATTACGTATCGGGGTCAGTTGCTATTGGAACTCTGACTTCCTGCCGTCGGATCGCATTCGATTTACTAGTTATTTTGCATTGCATTAATGAGTAACGCTATTGTAACAAGTGGCCGAGTTACACGGTTCACCATTGTGGATACAAGTGATAGACGAAATATATGTCCGCTTAGATCTGTCTATAGATAAATATCCGATGTATAAATTTCGCGTCCATCATTGTACGTTTACGAGCATTTTCAAAGGTATTGTTTTAGGAAATGGCACGGCATCATAAATCGCGGGCCGTGGAGCGACAAAGCACGCGCGGCTGCCCGCGACCCCACCGATAGTGTGAGCCAACGGGACATTGACCCATTTTGTATAGGTTAAATATCTTTATGAGGAGCGGGACTGATGTTCGTTTGTTCGGAGGTAATTTAGAACGCGCCTCGTCTGTTGATTAGAGAAGTGTTTGTTGTCGAAATAAGTCCGTAATGTCACATTCCTTTCGGTGCTTGTAGCTCTTTTCGTGTAACAACATTTAACATCGTTTTAGGGACAAAGGAATTTTTACCTAAGAGATTAACTCATGTCACTATATTCTTTTTGGTTTTTAAGATATTTAAGAAATAACGACACACGCTATTTGGGTCTATGAAGAGGCATTTCAACGAAGAAATATGAATTTTGATAACTGAACATTTTAATGTATGATACGTTGTGCAGGTTAAATAATTTTCAAATTGAATATCAAGAAGGAATCCTGTAGACAGAAGCATCTAGATTTATATTAAATACGCAGTAAGATTGATGTTACATTGCGAGATGAAGGTGCGATAAAGGATTTCGCAAGAAGCGCGCTGCCGCCGTGCGAAATGAATTCGCGCTGTGTTCGTTCCAATGCGTTATTAAACATACGAACTTTATTACATTTTAATGATCCTTTAGTTAGGTTTATCGTAACACTATTTGTGACGGTTGGACGATTGTGGGAAATGATTTTATGTGTTTTTTTTTTTAAATAAAATAATCGAAATCGTCTTGTTCCTACACTACTCTCAATTGTATTTATATTTAAAAGGAAAATAGTATTTAAGTTTAACATTGTAGCATTTTGTACAGATTGTATTTACCTGATGACTCAGTTCATTAGTTAAGTTAGTTCAGCGCAATTACGGATATAACATTCAAATTTAGAATGTTGAAATATTTGTGTTAGTCGCAAGCAAATTAATTTTGCTGCATCTAGTCATAAAATATTTGATATAAACGACTAGCAAATAGTATTAGTGGGCATTTTTTGAGTATTTGATGTGCTTCTGATTATATTGTGAATTACAATCACAATTTTGCTAAACTCTATTATATTATGTAGTTCCCACAATTACACTGTCAGCAGTTGCTATCTGAATACAAAAGAACATCTATTTGTGAGTAGAGGATGTACTCATCAATTTACCTCACTATAATGTAACGGTAAAATGGTAGCGTTGTTAAAATTCTTTATCAAGTTTCGCTGACATTACTATATTTCGAAGTGTTAGTATGCAGTGGATACCAGACGCAGCAGATGTGTATATATGATCATTTTAAAATGCTAAAATGCGTTTATATTTTTATAAAAAGCTTTGGAAGCAACGAATTGCTAACAGCTGTCGTTTTGTACAACATTTAGAAATGTATCAAGTTATCTAGACATGTCTTTTTTTTTAATAAAATTTACCCTTGACCAGGATTCCACACGATGAATTGATGTGGTCGAAAGACGGTACGCGTTAGTACGGTCGAAAGACGGTACGCGTTAGTACGGTCGAAAGACGGTACGCGTTAGTACGGTCGAAAGACGGTATGCGTTAGTACGGTCGAAAGAGGTCCTAGTAATTGAGTGCATGTTCATTAATGCTATGAAAGTGTCCGTTTAGATAATTTGCATAATGCTTACGCTATGAGTACGTCACTCTAGTGTCCTTTGCCGTTTAACTTGAAGGATACTTATAAAAAGGATCTAACTTCTTAATATCTCAGCTGTTCTAAAAATGCTTACTTTAATTTAAAAAAAAACTCTACCACTTTAAAATACAATAGAAACATCAAATTGAAAAGAATAACAATTCCTGTGATACCAAAATGCCCTACTTGAAGGCTTTTTAACAGTTTTTTATAGGTTTTTATTCACAGATAAGCAATTCAAGTTATTCTACATTATCTGTCGCAGCAGGATCAATTTGAATCATTCTGTATCATTCATAACATATTTGTTGGACAATTAATATTTATGGTCCAGTTCATAAATAATCGGAAGACATCGTAATAAAATGTTTAATGACAATAAACATATAAAGTAAACGAAATACGACAACATAAAACAAAACACTTAAAACGAGAATTTTAGTGACAAAGTTGCTTTTACGTACATATGTCGTTAAAAATTGACATGACTTATTGTGACCATTCAGACGACAACATGGCGATGATACCAATCTCGAATATTCGTTTAATTGTGTAACGTACAAAATATTACAAGACTTGCAAGGGTTGTAATATTTAATACAATTAACTTTTCTTTACTTTAAAAATTTAATGTACAGATTATGAATACTCATTTAAACAACGTTTAACAAGGACAGTAAAATGCGAGGACTTTCGTTCCAACAAAAACGTCACATAGAGACTGCAAATATCCTGTTCGAGGCGGTGATATCACATCGGTGACGTCACCGCAACGGCAGTTAGAGTTAGCAAACGTTTCGCAAGCGCATATGGCGTCTGACAGTTAACGATTGTTATAAAAACGGGGTACTTAATACCGTGTTATAAAACACGTCTACAAACGCATAAAGGCGTTCACATACTGTCGTGTTCATATAAAAGTCATTCGAGTCGGCGTTTATAGAGCACCGGTTAGAATTAATTAAGAAGTCGCAACATTTTTGAGGTTAGAATTTATGACGTGCATTTGTTTTGCCTTCTTCATGGGATTACCGTAGGTTTCTAATATTGAAAAAATCGTTCAAAACATATCCCTTGTCTCTTAATAATAATATATTAATGCATGTTTTCCTTTCGTGTCGTGTTATTCCTTTACAATAGTTTCATACAAGTTGGAAGTGGTTGTAAAGTGTCGCGGGGTTTCCCTCGCAAAAAAGTTATTAACCGCCATCTTGACGTCACGAAATTTAAAGACTATGATAGTATTTATCTCATAATAAAAGATTAACATATTACTTTTATCTACATATAATATTTAATAGACTTATTTTCTTAACGCATTATCAATCAATCCTTGTCGAAGTTTAATACAGTCTGTCACAAATGCTTTGCGTCTCGAATGTCACGTGCGGCTGATTCCGGGCAGCCTTCTAGAAATCTTGTTAACATATCTTGTTAATATGTTGTGTTTGTGATTAAGTATACAGTTAGATTTGTAAATTAATTATGAAAAAGGTTTCGCAAGTCTTCAATCTCGTTGCAGAGCAGAAAGAGGTTAAAAAGAGAACACTAAAAAAAGGATCTGGAGCTAACATAACCATATTAGTAAGTGATTGTCGTGTGAGGTCAAATTTTGATTATAGAAAGTATTGTGATTCAAGCGTAGAATTGAATAACACCAATCGTAGTTGTGCCTCGTATAACCCAGCAAGTTATTTACCTCGTTCGCAGTCACATGTTTACATTTACCGCGTCAACAATTCTAATTTATCTGTTGTACATTTGTAATATATTGCCTGTGCTACATGTTTACGGTGCGTGTACGAGGCGTCGTGGTGTCGCTACAGTCGCAAGGTGCGAAGGACACCCACCGATTATGTGAAGCAAAACGTGACGTATGAGCGACTTGAATCAACGTATCTTTGCTGTGCTTAGAGATTCATAAGTGCGAATTGACTGGCTACAACTAAAGTCGTGGGTGGCCTCCATGGAAATCACCTCATAATCGCTAAATGAAATAGTAAATTTAATCATCTATATTGCATACGACATTCAAATAAAATGCATTGCCATATCCGTCATGATGTCCGGTAACCGATGTCTAAGGAAAACCCCGTGACATTGGTGTCCTGGACAGGACAATCTATAAATTGATGTTTAAATGCTTCGCATAACGTAACTTCATTTTTCCTTCCCAAGAAGACAAAAAGGACGACTTATGCCGTGCACTATTACTACCTCCGTTTTAAGTAATACTAGCCTATCACATCTGTATGGATATTTGGCCTTGTTTTAATATAATATTATGTTGAAATCTAAAACTATGACTATATTGTACAGGACGTCAAACATTTGTTGATAAATTAGAATTAGAAACAAACGTTTACCGTATTAAATACGTTCTTACTTTGACAGAAGTTATTTTAAAAATTGGGGCAACAGTTGTCCTTTTTTTAAATGTCGCGACGCTTAAGACGTAGTAAAATATCGTTCTGAATGAAAAATAATAAATAGTTATTACAAATATCACGTGGCAAATGCATTTAAAACTTCGTCAATGCCAGAATTTGTTTCTTGTATCTGTTGTTTTCAGTTCTGGGGAAAAGGACGCAAAAAAAATATGTAAAAGGCAATTTAGTTGCGATTTCAGTTCGCGTACTTTTTGTTAGTTTCTTTGCCAAGAAATGATTGTTTTATGCATGACGCGCATGACAACGATTGACAGCGATATTGGCACTGACATTGTCTTACTTCGTATAGCTGATTTGTAAAAGAGACAAGTTTAAACGAGCGGTGAATGTTATCATAAATTATCGCTTCTATGAACAAATCAAATTCAACAAATACCAATCTATTACATTCTTTTAAAAATCGACACGATCGATACGTTTTCGAAAAATAGCTACGTTGTAGTATGAATTATTCCACTTAAAACTTTTATGATTTTCCTTATTTGCGTTGTAGAGTCGTAAAATCTATTATCAGAACCAACATAATGTAAAAAAAACAACATAATTTTAGTTCTAAAAATTCAGTATAAAGTATTTCTTGCTTCATTAAATCGATTTAAGAAAGTGAGCGCCGATATCGAAGGCAGAAAAGTTTTTCACCCGGAATACAATATTTTATTCCAATGTCAGAATCGTGCGGTGCATGCCAATTCGGTTCTTGGGCAAACACCCGGCGTGTTAATAAATATGCCGTTTGCAAGGTTATTTACACTGCAACAGACGAATCCGATATTTGGCAACATAATAAGAATTTGCACTTTGCTTCAAATATACACTTTGTTACAGTTATTTGCAAGAAAATTTAATAGTTACTTTTATTCTCCCCTTAGGACAGTGGTCGGCAAACTTATTACTCAAAGGGCCAAATATGCTAATTAAAGCGATTAAAAACAATTAGAGCCAAATCTCTTTGTGGAGCTGAATGTATAAATATAACAACTTTGAAAAAGAAACCTTTATAAAACACATGGGACGTACATACGATAAGCTATGAACACTGATGACAAGAGTGTTTGCAATGCGACTTGGTCCGGGCAGAGCAAACCCCTAGTAATCTTCAAGGAGTTCAAGAAATTCAAAGAGTCGCATGTCTAATAATATTAAATTAATATCTGTGCAAAACTGTATTTAAAGTCTCAACGAACATCGATTCAAGAAATAAATGCCCTTGATTTACAATGAACAAAAATAACTCAATGCTGAATTTTAAAACTGTATTGATTTTATAAGTTTGAAATATTAGGATATTTATAAACTGTAAAACATATCATTTAGCCTTCACACAAGTTAACATACCAATTAAACCTAATTTCCATGTGTAACGACAAAAGCATTAGCACAGAAATAAGAAATCATACTTAGGCCATTAACAGTTCCTATCATTCAAAATTGTTGATATATTCGCATAGTAATATTAATGCCAAATTAAGCAAACTGTACAGTCAAAAACATAAATTTAAAGTGACATTGAGACGTATTACATAAATTTGCTGTTCGTGAGTCTCGCTAAAACTCGAGACCGGCTGAACGGATTTATCTTATCTTGATCTTGGAATGTTCTTGGAGGTCTAGGGAAGGTTTTAAACGTGAGAATAATTAGAAAAACTCCCGTGAAAGTCTTAAAAATAGCCCTTTTCCATTTCCCATACAAGCTTTTTTTTCCGAGGAGGAAATGTTTTTTTTTTTATGTTTCCTACTAAATTCAACAATCTATTTATTGCCTTTAAGGCGAAACAGAGTTCGGGGGGTCAGTTAGTTTTTTATAAAAAATACATTATACCTTTTAAATATTGGCGATGTGTTGTTACATGTTGAGACCGACAGTATCAATTTACATGCATCGAGTAGTTCCCGATGTCAAAACCAAACATAGTCAATCGCTTATACGGTAAAAGGCAACGAGGACCTTTGGCCGTGACTGTCCATCTATAATTCCTCAATTTAAACCGTATAAAAGGATGTATTAATCAAAGAGAGCGCGTAAGGAGAATATTTTACTGCGACGTTCGCTTTGTGTTCCGTTTTATAATAAAATCGTCACTTCCTCGTAGTAGTAATCTCACCAGTGCCACTTATTCAATCAACTAGGAATAGTACAACATTCCATTGAATAAACGGTCGTACGACCAATTGATATCAATCACTGAACGTTGTTGCTTTGAATTGGTGTCGCTCTTTAACGTAGACTTTTGTATTTCATCGCTCAAAACACACTTCAGATAATGAGATTTACAGAATAATATTTGAACAAGAACTATGTGAATATCTAACAGTCTAAATTTATTTCATATTTAATATATATAAATTACATAACAGCAACACTCATGTCTTGACAGGTGGCGCTTTCAGTGTTATCAGATAAAATAGTTCTTATCAATTCTATGAAGAGACATGATTATTAAATGAATAAAAACGGATATATAAAAAAGTCACAAAATAACAAGAACACAATACAAAACATAGAGTACAATACAAAACATAAGTTAATTATAAATGTTTTTAATTTAATTTTTTTTATTTTATCGGTTTGTGACATGTTTAAATGTGTCACATCAGATCACTACTTTCCTTATCTTGGCGGTTGATTGATTAAGTGTGTCGTGTATACATGACCTACCTACGTATTATAATTAAAACTCGTGCTTCACTCGTTTTTGTAGAAGCGTGACTCAGGGTCGACTTGCCTCAATAAGGCATTGAGAAGGAAATAAATATAAACAAAAATTTAAAGTTTTCCAATCAATGTTTACACAATCTCATTTTCCAACAGGATACAATGATAATTTGTTCAGTGCAGTTATTTAACCAAAAATTCCGATTCAAATCTGAATCATGACCTCTGTTAAGCTAAGCTTTATTCCATTGTCATAGTGACTAAACAATTAGCGATACGCTCGTCAATGTATTGTCAAACCTTTGAAACGTGACTGCGTGCTAATTTTCCTGCGGATAACTTTACATTCTGAATAAGTAACTTCAAGTGTTAATGCGGCGGCGTTCAAAATCAGCGATAAATCAAACCAAGGATGTATTAATTATTTCGAGCCTCGACTCAACGGCTGCGTCTAAATCACAAGCCATTCGTTAATTTAGCCTCGTAGTTCGATCGTAAATCGCCAAACGAACGCGATTAGAATTCATTAGTATAACTTTGTGTTCGCGAACCTTTGTTTTAAGTTTTTTTTTTTTATCACAAATATATACATGAGTACATGTTACTTATTTTTATTTCAATAAATATGTCAATGTGATCGTCCTATTTGTTCTTGGATGTTTGTCTACACAAAGTAATAATAAATGGACTAAATTTAGCACGTACAAGATGAAATTCTGAAACTCAATGAATACAGGATTTCTTTAAAAGATGAAACTGAAAACAGTTATTGAAAGGAAATGAATAATATTCAATATCCAATGAAGTGTCTTAATTTTTTTCAGTCGCTTCAATAAAATCTTGAATCGCGTCCAATTTAGCCGTACCGGAATGTAATAATAAACAAAAAAAAAATTGGAGCAAAATATTCTTCATCACATTTTAATGTACGATACGCATCACTTTCTATTTCAAATTATACTAGCTAAGATATTCAGTTGGTTGTATGTTTGTTACCAGATAACATTAAAACGGACCTCGATGAATTTTGACACAAGAATTACTGTCTGAAATATCCCTAGGACTTTATTTATTTCCGCGCGGACAAAATCTAGTTGTCTCCATTTTTAATTTACCGTGAAGTTCCATTACTCAACATAAACATATTGCAACCCTTTCTATTTCAGAAGGATTGAAAGGGATATTTATAGAAAAACGTGAAATGTCTAAATCTTCAACAACATTAAAGTAGTAATCAGAACAGTAAAAACTTGTTTCCAGTATTGTCTAGTTCAAACAATTTTTACTTCAACCGTAATCATACTTGATTTGACGGCAACAACTGAGCATAACATCTCATATACTATGTTAATAAATTTTACGATGATCAAATAAGAAAATGATGTTAAAGACATGCCAAAGTAAAGATGTCATTACGTGAAAAGTAAATCTTGGAGAAGTCGAGACAAACATACATGCGAACAGTAAAAAAATGTTAATTACTAAATTTAACTGAAACTAAAATGTAACAATAAGTGAACTACTTTGTAATAAAGCTGAGCTAACAAAGTATTGGCAAACGTCTGTATTTTATCATAATCTATTCGTATTATTGGCATTATCATTTAAACTGTAATGTCAATGACCCGGCCATTATTGTTGTAATAACTACAGTTTGTACAGACGATGATTAAAAATATACAATTTCAAACACAACAATAGGTAACTATGGAGACGTAAAAAGTTGTTATACGAAAATTGGTGGCGAATTCTATAAGATAACATCAATCATAAGTATATTTAATGACCAGCAATTATAGTCTTTGTCTTGCTTATATACACCCCCAGCAAATGGCTCGGAGCCTATCCAAAGTGAAATTCGAAAATAAAAAACAATTGGTAACTGGCCATGTTATTCTGTCCAGTAAGGTCAAGCTTTTAACAACTTAATATTTGAAATGTATAAAGACCATCAAACGTTAAACATACATCAAGCTTGTATTAATTAAATATATATACTCAAAAACGTTTAATGAGGTGCAAAAGACGTAAGAATCAGACAAAACACGTCATCGCCACAAGTTTATGGGCGTAGCTACATACACTGAATAACAAGGAGACATGACAAGTCAATGAAGTCACGACTGGGTTTAAAAACACATCGCGGCTTATAACTTACAACTTTGTTATCATCACCGTTATTAGGTTATTCTTTTAATTCACAGTTACTTATAGAAATTGAAATTTAGAATTCACATACATGTAACATACTAGCTGACGCCCGCGATACGTTCCTCATGTAATTAAAAAAAAAACTTTATTATCCTACGTGCTCTTTCAAACAATGACCTAAATCTATACCAAATTTTGTCCACATCCATCCATCCATGACGTTGTTCTGGTGATACGTTAGAATAAACATCCATCCAAACATCCAAACTTGCGCATTATAATATTAAGATAAAATTGTTGGAATGTTTCCTTGGTGAGATCATCAGTACCGTGAAGAGGAAGCCCTAAAGAAACATTTACAAATTCCAATTCGTATAGTCAGGCGACAGTATGCACCTTGGTATTAAACGACACGCATACTACTAGCCGCACATTCGAGAGCCACTTTCGAGGTTTAGGCTAAGCGCCCTCTGCGCCCGACCACCTCAAGCCCGGTGAAACTGTAAATGCATCTTAAAGGCAAACAGTGACAATCCTGTCACAAAAAAAAATCGAGAACCACGTACAAAAGGCTACAGAACAACACTTGATCTTTTTAGGAGATTTTAGAATTCGGCAGGAGATAAATTTGTCTGCTTACAGTTAGTTTAGCGAACTAAAACTGAGAATAGGAAAGTTCAAATAAAGGTTAGAAACGTCAGCGGAGAGCATAAAGTGTTTTGAAGTTGTAATTTCTCAGTAGAATACATAGCGTGGGTTGGCCTCCCACTAGAGAAGCTGTGCAAGTCAATGGAATGTAGATGTTTTAGTCTAAGAACTTGTTTCAATGAAATCTGAGTAGGCTTATATTGAAGAATAATTTATGAAAGCACTAAAACACTATAGCTTTACTATGTATCTTGATTCGAATAAATGACATCGTACAATACAACATTGCTGTTAAAAACTGCATGCATAAAAATATAAGGTCCCAATAAGTGAAATATGTTTTTTTATGCATTTTATCCTTTTATGAAAGACTACAGATATCAACTAGAGTTATTAGACATCGGGTACGTATATAAATTTGAATCAATATCTTTCAACAGACGTGTTACAACACAATAAAAATAAATACAATTTGAAGTAAGAAACGGCCTGTGAGCGGGGAACTTGTCGAACGGCCTCCATTAGATGTTTACCCTATTACTTATTGCCGCCGCCGACGCTCGCCGATACAAAAACTCGCCTACGAATCATTACGTAAAGTTATACGTACGAAGAATTGAATGGAATTGAATACCTTAAAGGGCCTATTCAATTTGGTCGGGCAATCGAGTGCAACTGTAGAGATCGGTTATGCTGCGAGCTATACTGGATTCTGTACACATGAATGACCATGTTTTTTTTATCTCGCTCTAACTCGAGCAATGAAAGGCGGTGTTTTGTGGGGTTCGTATAAAAAGTGTTGGGTTATTTTTACATCGTGGTGCTTTCACTCGCAACTGGACGAGGTATTGTTAGTTGACAGCTCGATTATACCTGTGAGAACTGGGAACTGCGGCCGCGCCTCAGATACGCGTCTCAGTTTACGTACGAACAATAACGTACTAGTGCGCTTTTTTCCTTCGACGAATCGCGTAATGTCCCGTCCGTCTGATTGTTCGAGATTCCTCGAAATGTTAATTCAATTGAATGTTGTACGAGGCATCAAAAACTTCTGTCACGAATACATTTGTTCCGAAAATCGTAATGAAACTAAAAACACTTGAAAAAAGAAAACCCGTTTCTTTATCCCACAACTTTAAAATACTTTTTGGAACAGATAGTTCGTAAATTTACGAAACTGGTGCATTCGATACCAACAACAATATGACAAAGACTGTATTGATGACTAAATGACAAACAAATGAACACCGGTCACATACTTTTAAACTATACAGCGATTAAACTACAGCACGTTGGTTATGTTTAAAGCATTATTTACCGCAACAAATGATGATGGTTTTATGATTTAGTGTGCTCTTTCCTCGCACAATAAATTTTTGGACAATGTTCCCAATACAATAACATTATAACCTGATCTGAAATGTAAAAATATTCAGTATATATCGGAAAAATTTGAAACCATAAGTTGCGTACATTTAAAAGTGACGTGATAAAAAAGCCGATCGAAGCGCCCCCTGTCAAAGACTTCGACTTGATTTGACCATAATAGAAACTAAAATCATTAAGTAACAAGTAAATACGATATTAAGGAAAGACGTCTCCTATTTTAAGATGCTTTGATACTTTGATACATGGAATTCAAAATTATAATAAGAGGATTGTTCCTTTACTTTGAGGAAACTTTGGAACATGAATAGGATATGAGAAGACAAAGCATGATGTAAAATGAATCAAGACTGCCAACTGCCGTACAAGTCAATGTTGTATCAATAAAGAAAAATAATGACTAAATTAGGTATGCACGTGTTCTATTTGCTACATATAGCAAGTCTTTGTTTAACTTAGTCTGAATCTTATCTGGCGCGAACGCTGTAAGGATCAAAGTATACCAGCTCTCTGTTGTTTGAAGTAGAAATTCCTTAGCGATAAGAAGGCTCATTGCACTAAATTGTTCAGAGTCGGATGATCGTACGCCTTTGTTATTTCACTCCGCTGCATACTCTGTTAGAGTCTTTTGTTATTTCATTACTCAACTGTTTTGAATTAAACGTTATTTGAGAAACATTTTTTCAAGCAGTAAATATTAAAATCATAATATATAATGGCAAAGGTATAATTCACCTAATGCCATCTTGAATTGTCTTTCAAATATTTTAACGTTCACGTTGTACACAAGAGGGAAAAGAACGGGACAAAACAATCCACAATCTCTCAAAGCTGAAACATGACTTTGTGTGACAATGTTTTGAAACTAATGTTATTTATGATGTACTGTTTACGGGCCTTGCGTTACAATGATTGATGGACGTTTTAACAACTTCGCCGAATCGAAACCGAGCTGTTAAGACCACAAGGACATTGTAAAGAAGACTAATAATTGAGCTACGGTTTGAACATACCTGGGAGTGTAGAACTAGAGATAGAATTGAGGACTGAACTCCGTATTTTCTCATTGCGGATTGCGGTTTTCCCTATATTAAATGATAAGTCGCATCCTCACCTAACCTATTGGTTGGTTGTCGTACATGATTGTTACTATTTCAGTGTCCTTATTTGAACTTCAGTAAATTTCTTTGTGTCGGTAAAATCTGCATATTGACATATTTAAGTATTAAAGAGATTGATGATGATTCACTGGGAGTTCTCAATTTTTATGAGTAATAAGCAAGGAGTCGTTTGAATGTATTAAACTACATGAGTGATGAATATTTAAGCAAAGAGATTCAATAACCGCGAGCTACGCTATCCAATATTTATATAATATTGCTGTCTCTGGTTTATTAAAGAGCATGAAGGGGACGACGATATTCTTCTGTGTCTCGGCAGTTGCATTTCGGTAGTTAAAAACGATAAATTACAGTTATCGAGGAAACATACTCATAGTAACAACGTGCAACAATTCAGGTAAAACTTGATGGTTTTACCAGAGCGCGAATGTTGGTACGCTTGCGTCAGAATATTTGTGTTGGCAGCACGGTCATGTGCTAGTTGCGTGACGTCAGTTATGCATTTATAAATTACTTCTCAGTAAACTGGCACGGTTTTTGTGAAAAACCTTTAAGGAAATTAAAGTTGATATAAGAAATATGCTTTAAACACTTGATGGAACTTGAGAATGCAGACAAAAAACCTTAAAATTGTAAATATTCATAAAGGTAAAAAGATACCTTGAAAGGGCTGGATTCGTCCGAGTAGATAGAGAAGGCAATCTCTTTCATCTACTCTAGGTCACGGGCGAGTTGGTTTACTTCACTAAAGATGTCGCCCCCAGTCTGTTATATAAACAGTCTAGAATTAAAACTTGTATAAAAAAGCATCTAATGTTTAAATTATGTTTTTGTACGTATTTGATTTTTTTATCGACATACCGTGCGATTGAAGTCTCAAACAATAGTAGAAGCATGATAAATTAAATCTTTTTTTTTCATCTGCAATGGAAAGCAAAACTATTTCTACAAATGCTAATAAATCCAGTTAAATAAGAAAGACTTACATAACTTAATACGGAAAGGCACTGCACGGAATCGATTTGTTATACAATATTAATAAAGTAAGGAAATAAATACAGAACGTAAATTATATTAGAATATTCATAGAGTATACTACTTTTAAAATATATTTGATTGTTTATCTGAGTTACCATAGAAACGGTGTTGCACTGTCAGTTATACATGCTACCAAAATAGAACTGGTAGACGTTGGTAGTTATTTTATTATTTGATACTGGCTTTTTAAATCAATTCTACAATATTTAACTAGAAGGAAAATAGTTACTTAATGGAATATTTAGATTTATAACTTCACACAAAATCGGAAGTAATTGTGTGATTTTTGACCGATTTCATTACGGTATTCTATTACGGGGGATTTTCCGAAGTAACCAATGGATGTAATTTATGCGGCTTCACTTTTGGACCTCGGATAAGTCATCTAGGAGTGTCTTTGTCTGTATGTATATAATCTAAGTTTAATAAAATAATATTAAGACTAAAAATTGTTCACACATATTACGATAGTGCTTTAAAACGTGACAAATATCTTTGGTATAAAATTTAATTAATTGCTCACGAATTCGGTAAAAGTTTAATCATGGTTGTCTCCGTTGAAGTAATTGGACTCAAACCGGTCCGCTAAGAGGCGACACGAACTGGAATTAATTCGAGATCGTAAAGAACAGAACGCATTTATAATGCAAGTGTATGAAAGACTTTGTTTGAATTGGATTTCGTCATCATAATCGTTTAAGCCAGTAACGGTTTTAATGGCGTCCATACAAATAAATATAAACTATACGTATAAAGAAAACATAAGAATATTGCTAAAACGTGACGAAACAATAATATAATTTTTTTATTCAATATATTGAATCATCAGCCCTTGTCTGCCCACTGTTGGACAGCCTTTCCCAATGCCTTCCGCAGTATGCGGTCCTCCGCTGACTTTGTATAACTGCTAATAATTGAATTTGCAATAATTCCATATTATCCCATCATATTTAGTAACTTTTTTTATATTTCATTCACTGCTACTGAATGTCATAAGATATACGTTAGTAGGCAATAAATATTAAGGCAACATTATCTATATTAACATTACTTCACGCTAGTGACGGAAATAAGTAACCAGTATGATTTAATTGGGTTGAAATAACAGTATAAGAGTATATATAATTTTAAAAAAAGTTACAGCATCGTATAATGGTTACGAACATTAAAAGTGCATCGTATTTATAAGTACGCTAATAAATCTACATAAATGAGTTAAGATTTATCAACGTAGCAATATCTTTTTAATTTATTGAAATGCTGTTGTAAGGGTCATCAGACGTGGCCAGCTTCGATCTTATTTACTCAGTCTATGCTCATCAGCTCTTGTCTGATTTATTCATTGTTAAAAATAATTATGTTTCAATTCTCATTTTGGAACTGCGTCTAAAGTCAGATTAAATACTTTTCTAAAGATTTTTAGAACTATTAACCTGATATATACATGGCGAATGACCTTTGCAGTACAAAAATTATAAGAAGGGGAACGGTGCGTAGAAGGGCTGCCGGGTTGGGCGGACTTTGCTGTATGCTTGGAATTCTTCCCCTTGCTTCTTAGAATTGATGCCTATGTTGTCTGTTGTCTTCTCATTATTTCGTTACTTTCTTCGAATAAACATTTAATTTATAAATTTCTTCAAGCACATAGTTTGTATGTGATGTGAAATAGATTTTATCAAATATAATTCTACATCTAACAATTTAAAATGTCAAATTGATGCATCGTTGTACTTATTGTTGATCTATGACTTAATAATGGGTTTCGTAAAATAGTAATTATTTTATCAAAATCTATATCGATTTAAATATGTAAACTTCGCTGAATAAAGAACGTAATCAAGTGCATTGTAAAGGTGAAATCATCGTTCTATATTTGGCAAGCTTAGTCATCGAGATGGTCAGAATTTTAATTCGAAAAAAACTTTCTATCGTACTAGACATAGCTAAAAGATCAATTTTAAAAAAAGAACTGAAAGTTTTGAGTTGCAATTATTAAAAGCGATTAATTATTGTTCCTAGTATGAGTAATGATCTTTTAGGAAACCGTTAAAGCTTTGGATTAAACAGACAAAGACGTTCAACGTATTTAAAAGGTGGTTTTTATTTTTAATCTGACGTTAATCTAAGTTATAACTATCATATGACAAAAACATTCAACTGATTAATGTCATTAAGTAGTTATTACTCTTGTAATTGCCAGTGCGCAGTGTGTTTTGTAAGTCGTAGTTTTGTTTTAAAAGCAAATTTTGTTTATAGTCTAGACACAAGATCGTTGCTAATTTGTTTCGGCTCGATGCCATTCGTCTACCACGTGAACCTTAGTTTTTGCCACCGTTCTTACTACCTACTTTAATTGCGCTGATTGGAACGAACGACAAATTGTTGACCGTGAATTGTCCTATTAAATCTCATTGTGCAAGATGCACACCAGGAATATCTCCTTATTCCGATTATCTTATTTGATTAGGTCATAAATTTACAAAACAGCATTTACTGTTACCTGCCAAAATTTTCCTTTCCGTTTAATCATCCAAATTCCCCTGGCAACACACGAAATAGTTTTTAGAAAGAGAAAGTTGTACATGCGTTATTGATGTTGGAAAGAGACAGTCTATACGTGATGTACCTAAATGAGATCAAAGGGGATCAAAATGTGCAGCCACGATCAATACAGATTGTATTTCTGCAAGCGAATCACGCGATAAATAAGTCTGGCTTTAACGAACGGAAGGAAGACAAAAAAGAAACAACAAAATAAAACGCGTCAACGAATTCGAGAACATTCCGTAGACAGAACAACGTCAGATAAATGGCTTAAGAACAATTGATCGTTTATCCTACTTTAAACTAAATGACAATGTATTCTGGATAAGGCTTATTATTAAACATTTAAGTATACAGATAATCATAGCCATCTTTATAAATTAAATGTAACCTTAAACTACTTAGCACTTACGACATTTTAAAGTTTAGACACAAAGATTTTGAACTGTCAAATTAATGACAGTTGACATCAGTTATACGTTCTGAAATAAAAAGTGTATTTTGCAATCATTGAAGCTGAGCAAACATAAATGGTCAGTCGACCCGAGAAGCAAAAACCGAACTGAAGGTCGAACCTGTTCAGCTATAACGTAACATTGGTAATGTCCAACTTTATGTCGTCAGACAAATGAAATGACCTAATGTTACTCCGTCTAATGCTGGGCTCGTGAGTTATAATTTACTATTCAAATGTTACTATTATTCATGACAGATTTATCACTGTATTGTTACAGATACAATGATAAATACCGATTAGATTTAGCGTCTGTAGATAGTTTCAAGAGATTTTATATTTACATCTCAGTATTGAAAGAGTGGTAACAATGTAGTTACAATTTCTTAGTAAGACAATCTAATAATGTGATATGGTTACCTTCTAGCAATAGCTTTAGTCACATTAGAAGAGGCAACAGTACTCGCCTAATCGCAATTGTAAACACTGATAAGAAGTTGTAATTTTTCCTTAAAATAGTAAGTTACACAGTGTAACACTCGTTAGTTAGAAACAATATATTTGTATGTTGTAATACACTACTAATTACAACTTACATTAAATGTAACAATAAAAATTCTAACAGAAAAGACAAAGCATCAAGATGTTTATTGAGAAAACCGATCGTGTAGACAAAACGTAACGGCGCACAAAGAAATTGACATTATTCTCCGAAAGCGATGTGTATTGTTTCAGCGCTGACAAATAAAACGCGCGTCACAAACAATGAACACAATTACGAAAACACAGACCGCGGAACAGATACGGGAATAAGTTAATTTTAAATTGGTCACTTTAACGCGTTTGTATTGTAGTTTGTAAGGCTGCGCAGGCGACGGCGACGCGACGGAGGCAGCGCGGGCGACGAGCCGCGCCTGCGAGCCTCCGACTCTCCGACATGCACGCACCGCCCTCGGTGAATTCTTTGCATAAATAAACGAGAAAGCTCCTCTGACCCACAATGATTCAATTCAATTACACTCACTTCACGTAAAACACGATTCACTTCATCCAAAAACAACTTATGAATTACTATCTTACCTTACACTGCGCAGTAATGATGTTCTGACACGATCGATGAAGGAAAAACAAATGAAAAGCAGACACAGTCACGTTCGTGCGGATACGTCGAGAGTAATGGCGCCGGTTCGCTCCAACTTCGAACCCGTCGAGTGTTACTCAGACTCGGAAGGCTAAGCCTTGTTTGTTCAGTGACGCGAGCTAGACCTTGCTATCTCTTTCTGTCCCGCCTCGAACTTCACGCGCAGAAAGAGATGGTTATACATTTATTGCTGTTACCTTTTTACCTGTGGTGCAGCAACCTACATCACACCGGTGCGACCAACAATGTCATATCTTATGTTTGCTTCTCGTCTCAAAAGTGATGCAAAAAATGTAGAAATTGTAATTTCCATTTGTTGTTTAAACTATTTTTTGATTTAATAAGTTTTAAAACATCACATGATATAAATTTTCGTGAACTGTTTCATTAAAACTTCTATTACAAAGTATATAACAAAAATTACATATCTAACACAATTTTGAGACCCACAAAATGAACTAAACTGTAGTTAAATAATTAAAATATATCCATTACCTAATGTTAAATCCTAAGTTAATATTTATTCTTTCCATAATTCACTCTATGCGGACTTTGCTAAAGTTAAAAGGTTTTTGGTAACACACTTTGTGAATTATAACTTCACTAAAAATGTTAAATAATATTTTGAAACTTTCTACGTCACTATATATTTAGGAGCAATTAAACAATAATAATTTCAGGTCTTACTATTAGTGACATCTTGTTTTAATTTTTTAGATTAAATTATTTAACAAAGCTAGAGCGACATCTATAAGTAACTTTTGAAACGAGGAACGTCGCGACCTAAATTTCTTTAGAAGTGTTTAGAATTGGCACTAGAGGGCATGATTTTTAATGACAAGTTCCAAAATTTTAAAGGACTAATATTTATATTGCTGAGGAGATTAAAGGCTGCTGATAATGATGATGATGATGAGGAGATTATTTTTTTTCCACATTCTTATTTTATTCCGATCTACGCTGAGTGTGTTCACGTACTCACATTCATAAAAATTAATTAAGTGTGTGTAAGTCTTCCCCTATTTTAATAAGCATCTTCACAAGTCGTCATTATTAAGGAGGGATGATGTTTTGTTATTTAACACTACATTCATATATGCATTTATTGTTTATTTTTTTACGAATCTAAAAAAAATATGTTTTTAAGGCCTACGTAAATATTATCTCAGATTGCAGACTTTTCTAATTTGCTTGTGCATTTTGATCGAATCGTTTCCTGATATTTTTATTTGAAAGGAATTCTCGAGATTAAAAAGACTTAAGTACACAAAAAACAAACCACACTGTTATCGTAAATGTTTGGTATACTTTTTTTGGGTCGCTGCGTACCTACCTTGTTTGTAGTTATCGCTCGGAATGTCTTTGAGGCCGCCGCGACTTCGGACTCGAAAGCAACGAGCCATCTAATAATTCATCAATTTGGCTGATGTTTGTGAAAGTTTAAATCGATTAATTCGCGATCATATGTTCGGCTGGAGAATAACGACCGTCATTGACCATCTATCGGATTGACTGTTGTATATTTTTGTTTGTTGCAGCCAAGACTATATTTTGCATTTCTATTCCTCCGAGCCGTAGACCTGATGATGTTGATAGCTCTAGCTTTACCGTTAGTATCACCAATATTTTATATCGTATCTACATGTGTGCGACCTCCTGTATGATTTTCAATGCGTACTAACCTCGCAGGTTCACATTTAAACAACAATTAAAAAATCTAATTAAAAAAGTGGCCTATTGAAATGATTTGAATAGCATATTATTCGCAAGAATTTGATACATTACGGATCCTATACTTTATTACAAATATTATATAAATCGAGATATCTGTCAAACAAAATCGTTCTCTATAAAACATTCATCTGCTAAATAAATTTTATCTCAAAGATTTATTATTAAAACAAGGCGTAGAAATAAAAAAAAAAACGAGGTTAATAAGACTAGAAAAATTACACTAGCCTGTTACAGTGACGGTCTAACGGTACCCCTGTGTCTACAATATGAAATATTAATTCCAAAGTGAGTATGAAATATTAATTCGAAAAAAAAGTCGACGGTCACCACGATAGCTGGTCGGGTAATTAGAATTTTGTTCTAGTCTTATTGTGATGATCGCGAAGAGACACGGTATTATAAAAAGTGGTTATGAAATTGTATTTTGTAGGATACGAAAACAAATGAAAATCTAATATTAAGAGACCAAAGCATCCAAAGTTCAAAATTATATTAACAACAAAAAAAACAACTCCACCAATTAAATATAATGTACTTTTTACCCGCTATCTCCATTTTGCATGTCTGTACTCTATCGGTTTTATACAAACGGTAAGATATTATTAAAGTAGTTGAAGTCTTAATTTTCAATTGAAAATATTTCATTTATTTGAATTTCGAACCGTAGTAAGTTTTACTATAAAATTTCTATATGCCTACAATATGTAGGATACAGGTAATGTTAGCAACATGCATCATTCCGACATCAATGGTTATCTATACAAAGTAATTGTCATTGTGGTCAACAAGACATAGACGGTTATACAAGTTGAGATAAGATACATACGTTCGAACTGTCGAACATCAAACAGTAATGATATTAAAACTGCCATCAGTTAGTCTCGTTTGACAAGTTGTGATTCATAACAACATACTTTTTGTAAACGTATAGTCAAATGTCAAAGTAATAATGAATATAAAAACACTATAAGAAATATCTTTGAAGCTATACACAAGTGGATGAAGGAACCACTTAATGGTAGATCTGATGTCAACAGTAACAAAAAGGTTATAAAGGAAAAAAAAACTGGACAATCTTAGCTAGTGACAAAAATTACATATGATTCAAATCATCATTAATTGAATGGGAGATTTACGTATCGTTTTCGTCATTTTCGTCTAAGCAAATTTCTAAGTATACAAGTACACCAAAAACGGCTAAAAATTCAGGTACACCATAAAACGGCTACTAATAAAAATACACCAAAAACGGCTAAGAATACAGATACACCATAAAACGGCTAAAAATACAAGTACACCATAAAACGGCTAAAAATACAAGTACACCATAAAACGGCTAAAAATACAAGTACACCATAAAACGGCTAAGAACACATGTACACCAAAAACGGTTACATGTCTGTCAAACGCAACGCTTCTGCGGGTTCCCTTGATGTTGTGGGTATTGTGAATGGACAAAAAAACCGAAATAGTTTAGTATTGATCAATAGATGGCTAGTTCCCAGATGAATGTAGTTAACATGTGAATCCGAAACTATTTGCGCTGAGCGCGTGGGCGGCACTGTAACTCTTTATGTGTGCAGTTTGCTATTATTATGGGCAGTTATCGACTAGTTGAAGACGATTAGCCTCGTTGTAGCCGCGGTTATTAATCAAGTTCGGAGGGATCCGCCACCGCGCGGGGGCTTTGCTTTATTTATCTTGTTAAACCGACAATTAAGTTTACCGTTATAAAACGCACGTTTAGAGATTGAAAACTGATAGCGTTGTTTATAAATATGTAGAATGTTGTTCGTTTTTAATAAGTAGTTTTACTTTTATATAAGCAACTACTTTTGTCCAGGTCAGCGCGCAAATATAAAAAAAAAACTTGCCAAGTAACTTATGTGTTATTCAAGACACTAATCTATCATTGTGTTAAATTTAATCTGAATCCGTTTAGCCGTTTTAGAGAAATTTGTTAACAAACATCTATTTATGTAACGTTTATGATATCATCATAATTAGTGGTTATAGAAGAGATTAACGTCATTTGTTCTAAAAGTGTTTGTTGACAATCAATATTTGGATCCATGACAATTTAAAGTCTTTTTACTAGATAACTAAACGTGAGTTCTTCATGCGTTAATTTCAAGTTCTAATAGCTATTGAATTGCCTGCGGCTTTGCTCACCCTGCGAGAGAAAGTGTGCGTTTTACGACAACTCATTACTGTTTATCTTAATTACAGGTTCAAATATATATTGTCTAATTCGAAGTAACAGCCCGAGACGAGGTTACTGAGGGAGCCCACGAGTTTCGTTACTCATAATCGAGGTTTAGGCTAAGCGCCCTCTGCGCCCGGCCATCTCAAGCCCGGTAAAACTGTAAATGTCTCTTAAAGGCATACAGTGGCAATCCTGTCGAAAAATATAATTGTCTAAGTACTTCGCTAAACAATCTAGCTTTTATTGCTATTAGTCAGTAGTCTCCATATTAAGAACTAAACTTGAAACTTACGCTGTTAAAATATTTGTGAAAAAATCTACGGAACCTTAACATTATAGCGAAAAATTTGCGGCTTCGTTTGATGTTTTTTTCAATAGTAGAAATGTCTATGACAATCTTGAACAAATAAACTGACGCAAAATTTGATCGTTTACGTTATTGAACGCATAAAAAAATGATGACAAAAATTCATTTTTATATCTTTTGTAAATTACATACCAACAATGTCTTTGATACCTATAACATGGTTCAGCTGACGTGTGCACGTTTCGACATCAAACGGTTTCAATCGTATCAAATATCTAAACATTGGAATCAAAAGCGTCGGCATATCGGCGATATGAGACTGTTGTAACCATAACTAACTTTAACAGCGTAATAGGGAATCTGTCTATCGGCTCCTAAGAAGTTCTTGTCAGTAACTTATAAGGAGCCCCATACTCCGTTGTTTAGGTACCCTGTTATTTGCATGCCAAGTATTATCTACCTCCGGGCCATTTAACTTTCTGTTTTATTACTTCTATCAATAATAAAAAATTACATTCTTTAATGCTGTTACAATGATGAATGATAGTTTAATGGAAATTAATGTAGTCTTCAGGTTAGACTTTTTTTTTAACGACGTAGACGTTGAGTTTGATTTTTTTTTTGTTGGCAACATTGAACAGAACATCTCATGTTTGTCTAATTAAAATCCTTTTAACAGTTAATGGAATACATATAATTGTTGTTGCAAATTATTATATCTGCGTTGACGTACCACCATTCATTGCAAACTCAACGCTGACTATTAATTTTCAATTGAATTGTAATAATGTTGCCTTATTAACGTTTTCAAGGTTGTCTGTGAAACATTTTTGAATTGATTAGTCATTTATGATTAAAAATCAATAGTCAAATGCAACTTACGTGTCCGGATTATGAAATAAGATAAAGATTATGATTTTTACAGCATTTAAAACAGTACTGAGTGTCTATAGATACGATTTAATTAATAATATTCTATTAACTGCACGAAAACACTGTTTGTATTTACTGTGCAGGTACAAAGTTGGCGAGCGAGGCGAACGTTATGATTGCCCGTAGCTTTCGTGTTTGGTAAATACTGAATGACCTCGCTGACCCTGAGCAATGCCACGTGTTCTCTGTGAGCAAAGGTTCACCACTACAGTGTCATTCAAACGCTATAGTGGTATGCAATTTGGCACGAGACGCGCACTACAAAATTTGAGGTATTAAGACAATGTCGCCGTATAGATTTGCTGGCGTAGATCGCGTGTTTGTTTGTTTTTGTTAAACAGCAGTGGCTCGTGGCTAACCACGAGCTGTCATAAACTTTGAATCTTGTGATACTAACGGGAGTGCTAATCAATTCGCCAGTTAAACTCTCTCTCGATTCTCATGAAGGCACGCAATAGTCGATTTTAATGCCTCCTTAATTTTCTTTCTCGAAATCTTTTTTAATCGAAGTAAGCAAAAATATAAGTGTGTTGTAAAATTTTTACCGTAAATACTTCTTGGCTTTTACGGAGTACATTTCAGAGAATTTAAAAGAAAAGATTTTTACTATTGTTATTTTACGATAATATTGAAGCAAGCAATTGAAAAGTATTTTTACCGGTTTTCGACGAAACAGTATAAAAATGTATTTTTGCTTATCTATTAGTATAAAATAATTTAGAACAGAACCAAAAACGACCACTCCTGACGCAAGAGACGAGACGCAACAAAGAAGAAAGAAAGGCCCCGAAGAAGGACCTTCGACAGAACCGAAACTAGTTGGTTCTCAATTCTGTACGTTATAAAACAAGTTAATTTATTAATTATACACTCAGTGTAACAATGATTGGCAAAATAAAAAACCCCGTTAATATTGTTACAGTAAACACATTTGACTCGTGACTAGTGTTCTTTATTTTAACGAAACTATGTTTAGTACTTTCTATACTTGTCGAGTTATTTGTTCGCCTTCATTCCGCGCGCGCGAGATTCGCAACTAGGCGTTTCTCATTTGTTAAATATTTACTAATTGCGTGAAGTCAGCGCTAACTTTGTCACCGAGCATCCTACCTAGTGTCAATGGTATTAGACACAGTATTAACGGTTTTAAAACAACAAAAAAAGTGTATTTTCTTACTTCGTCAAAGGCTAATTTATTGTTTCATATTTCTTAGTATTTTTACGACACATCACTAATGGAATTAAATGATTGCTCATCGACTTACAACTGAATTATTTGTAGCAAAATAACGGTACAACGTTATTCTTTTCGAAATCTTATCGCTAACTACTTAAGTCAAATTTCACTATACTACTTATAAAACGGCTTAACTGACGTGTAAATCGGTGTCAGTACCGACTAGTTTCGAGCCCATCGGGGGCTCAT
>JAODUI010000012.1:7013495-7050110 GCA_027563995.1 Papilio gigon
GTTTCGAGCCCATCGGGGGCTCATCTTCGGGGTGAGTGGGAACGGTACTATAGCGCGTTCGCGGCCCGTCGCTCACTTTTTATAAGTAGTATAGTGAAATGTCTCACGAAAGTTTTAATTGTTTAAAAGTCAAATTTCGTCCTATTTACGTATGTACGTACCCCAAAAGGATAGAAAAAGTATTCAATACATATTATAATATTGGAAACGTCAATAGTCTAATGGTAAAGGGTACGGACTACCGATCTAGCGGTCGTGGGTTCGAATCCCGTCAATCGACTATAGTCGTGGACCATATCGTAACACAAGTTTTTTCAAGCTTCCCAGGAGTGGTTACAAGAAACATTAGTAAATTAACAAAAATGTACTAATATTAAAAAAAAACAATTATTGTATCGTGAAGCAAAATGTCATTCAATTTAAATGGAAAATACTTCTGTCATTACTAAGGTACAGAAAATCGTTGTCAAATATAGTAGCGACTAAACATATTTTTTCTACGTTTCAGTCTAGCCATGACATTTAAAAGTTGCTAAACAAAACGTTCATCTTAGTTGGTCCAAAATCTAGAACCGAGACCTCTCACGCTTCAAGTGAAGCTGAAAGTAGGTCGCGCCTATTGTGATCGCAGTTGCATGGCCATTGAATATATGTATAGACTACACATAGATGAACTTTGAGTAATAAAAACGTACTAATTGATGTGAAGAACTTATTAAAATTTAGTCATATTCTGCTGCGTACGTATTACATTTTTTAATGTCATTATTTTTTGTGACTTTAAAAAGCTTGTATTAGGATATGGTCCATGATAACAGTCGAATGGTGGGATTCGAACCCACGACCTCTAGATCGATACTTCGTTCCCATAACCATTAGGCTATTGGCGCTTCAAAATGTATTTACTGTTTTATTGCATATGGTTGGGGTTCAGGAGTGTGGGGTGTCCCCCTTCCAGGTGGACCGATGACTGCGGATGGCACGAAGTCGTTGGATGCGGAGGGCGGGGGACCGCATACTGTGGAAGGCATTGGCAAAGTCTTATATCCAACAGTTGGCAGATAAGGGTTGATGATAATGATGATTGTACATATATATATTTTTAAATATCTAAATATCTATGTAAACTAGGTCTCTAGTAAATTCGGTTCCACCTTAGGATGGAATATCGGAGTCTGACACTGACAGCTGTAATACTGAAATGGGTGTGAAATAAATGTTCGCGACCGTACATTTCAACACTTAGAAAGTATAATAAAAGACACAATATAAGGTCATTATTGTATAAAAGATATTTTCTTCATATTGAATATAATATAAAAGTGCAAAGCGTTCTTGACAGGTTACCATCAATGTTAATCTGATTACTGTGGAGAAGTGAATGTATATAGACACGTCAACTCCCACTTTCTTTCCACAATGGACCACCCGCGCGCATTCAATTGTTTTTTATTGTGTTCTCCCCGTCATAACTTTAATAAGAAATTAATAATGTTAGTCAGCTGTGATTAGATAGTAAAATATTATTTGTCAAGTCGAGAGATTTATGAACACGTCTTTAAGTATTTTAGTTACTTTTTAATCATTACACTTTTTGTTGTGTTTTAATAGGATTTATTCAAAATGAAATCGATATAATACAGTGTAGAAGCGATTAAGGTTTTGGGTGGTCTTATTACTAAAGTTAATTCAGTTTACGACGGTATTAACGTAAAAGATCTTAAATTTTTCGGAAGAAATTTGTACTGTAGGTCGGATACCGTATTTAAAAAAAGCGAAAATTTGAATGAAACATTTTTGTAAAAAATAGTACACCACCAACTGCGGAATCACACGATTCAAACAACCAGAGTCAGTGCTGCAGAGAAAGCAACCATTTCATAATGCGCGCAGTTTCCATAGTAACTGCCTTTTGTACTGGACCGTTAATCCAACCGTGTTATATGATTAAGTTTACAGGAATAAGAAAATTATAGTCACGATGAATTTCCTCGTAAAAATTATATAACTTACTCACATAAGCTATTAAAATCAAAAAACGGAATCGTTTTACTGAATTGAATAATAAGACACGTTTAATTCTAATAAATTGTGTTCATAGAGAACGTGACACTCGATTTGTTTAGTAGAAAGCATTACGGTGGCGTTAGACGTTAGACGCTGGCGGTCGCCGGTTCGCAGGAAACGTCACTATCGTGTTACCACACGGAATGCTCGGCTACGATTGCATGTAGAACGTGTTGGGTTCACTTAAGGAAGTTATTATTTGGAATATAAGGTTTATCCCATTTTAAAGATCGCGATACACAGATACTATTGAACGTTAATACAGTATTCAATATAGTACAAATAATTCACGGTATTGCCATGTGACTACAGTCGTGTTTTGACTAAAAAAAAAATAGGAGCTTGTGTCATATCGCTATAGTATTATCTAATTCTTTATCTCTAAATAACAGAGGGCTTGTTAAAATTTATCAAAGCTTTTTTATGATTCTAACAACAAAAAAAATGTAATTCGTGTAAGTCGCACGATAGCGTTATCAGACTTACTAATATCCGGTTTTTTGCATTGTGGGTTCATTGTTCTAGAGAACAAACGGAGCTTTAAATATTGACTCATATTATGACTTCTATGGCGTGTTTATTGTAATATTTGCGTGAAATATATACTGAGAAATTATACGTCACCTTCACCTCTTTGAGGAAAAAGAACCGACGGCCAGGGTCAGCGGGATTCGAAAACATAAAGACCTGCGGCCATGTGGTTTATTGATTTAAATGCCAACTGCGAGATATGCAAACTTTTTTTTGTTCGAAATATTCTCGCGATGAAACCATTAGTTCAACTTCAACTAAGAGTATTGCGGATGTGTTTTGAACGAAACTCTGTTCATCTATACCCTATTATTTTTATTTCTGATTAAATGTATTTACAGACCAGTTATATTGGATTAACTAGTTTTGCAATGTTATTAATGGCAAATGTAGATACGACGGATGTTACTAAATATATGGCTAGAAATTATTAAGAAATTTGATGCAAAATGGCGTACGAAATGACCGCAACCGCGATGTGGTTTACACAGGATCTGTTCAGCTTTCGTGTGATCTCTATTACAGCGGCTGCTTTTCTATTCTAGTGTTACATACGACACAGAATGGCCCAATAGTTACAGTATTGTTATTGTGTATGATTTCGCTTTTTTAGGTTATCTTTCAAGTACATTGGTACACATTCTATGTTGTCAATTACACTGATTGATCGTACTGATTGTATTTACAATATCATTGGATGTATAAGAAATATTAAAGATTAATAACAACGCCATCTATGAGCCATTAAATCGATTCAATTGTTTAACAAAAAAGTGATTGTTCTGCATTGGTAGCCGGCATGTTGCACAAAGCGTGGTGTCATTGTACATAAGCGTTATGGCACCGTGTTGCGTCAGATCGGTCATGGTTGGGTAAACGACCCTGTATCGACCGGTAGTCAGATCCCAACCGTCCGATGTGACTCACTGCGATGTCTCGTTGTTATTGACGAAAACATGGCACTGTTTACTATCCGGATATTTCCTGTCTGATGTATGAGCAGGGTCACAATGCAATTATCATTTTAATTAATTGTACTTGCTTACTTTTATTTAAGTTACACTCAGATGAAGCACCAAAGTTTTGACATATTATAACTGTTAACTATGATTTTCTACAAAAAATTACAAATAACATGATAATAGTATAGTAATTTAAAAATCTTCGTCTCATGATGGTGATGATGAGCACCACTTGGAATTAATGGATGAGCTTTTCTGTGAAGATAAAAATGCTTTTGGTGAGATACTGTAATAAATACACTTACATGCAAAATCTTGGTCACTTCTCTACCTTAAAAGGCAAGGCGTTCGTAAAAATATTGACACAATTTTCGTGTCAAGAACAACTTTAATTGATGTTTTCCGACGTTGAAGTTGGTCTTGTGTTCAACGGTGACAGACATGCTGTCTGTCTGTTCTTTAATTTGGAAAGTTAATGTCCTTTTTGTTTGGGAAGATATTTAAGTCTACACATAAGGCTGGATAAGTTCATTGTGGATATTCAACCAACTTACGCTGTGTCGTGTTCGGTTGACTAAGCCCAAATAATTCTTAATTTAGGTAGTCTAGGCTTGAAGTCTGAGACCAAGCACAGAGGACAGGACAGAGCAAGCTGGTGGAGTCCTGTGGACGCCCTCTGCCCCACTACGGAATATAGGAACTTAAGTCAAGTCAATACAGGCTTGAGGTCCTCCATATGAACTGACCGTCACTTAAGTAACACTACTCGGCCTTCCTAATATTTGTTTTTTTGAATTAAATAAATGTAGTTTTCAATTGTCATTCGTGTGATTCATTGTGTACAATAGAGGTTACAGTGACAGTGTAGTTAATTCCGAGTTTTTTGTTAACATATATATATATTAGATATTTTTTTTGTGTTTACTTAATTAAAACTTTAAGGTTATGCCCTGTGGTCACCATGGCCGTTCGCAGTCACGCTCAGGAGCCTCGGGTAATGATCTCCGCTCAGTAATGGATGATACGCCTTTGTGCTTCATTGAAAATGACATTTAAATATTGATTCTGTCAGTGTAATGCAAGTTTGATGTTTTTTTTTAATGAAACAAAAAAAAATGAATTTTTGTATAAATAATAGGTTGATGATTCATTTCATTGTTAACTGTTTGAATGGATTCGATTATAGGGCCATCAAATGTTGATAGAGTAGTACAACATGTTCGATAATATATCGTTTTGTTGAACGTTTCTTTATAGAAAATAACACCTATTTCAAACTAAAAATAATAATAACCAAAATCGTCTTTTCCAAAATTACATTTTTTTTCTTCGAGTAAATACTAAACTGAACCTGCGCGATTTTAATCAACAGTTTTTAAATAATGTTTTGTCGAAAATATCTCTGTACCAAGATTTTTATTTGCTACTTCCGCTTCCACAATTTTTCAGTACACTAATATTATTTTAACTGTAATCTTTTTTTAAATATCACATAACTGCGAAAGTTTAGATTGATGGCTGAATGGATGTTAGCTGGTAACTCCAAAACAAGGAATCAAATCCTGATGTCCGGAAAAGAGCACAGAATGTTAAATAAGTTTTCTTTTTAATTGCGCGCGGACGAAGTCGCGGGTAAAAGCTTGTATAAAACTCAACATAATTGTCTCTAATGTTATCGCAGTTGCAATGTGCGTTTTATTTAGTTGCGGTAGCGGAGGTCGTTGACCCGGCTGTGGTCGGCGCGGCCGCGGTGCACTGCCAACGTTATTATTTACTAAATTATCGCCAACAATCGCCGTACAGTTGTTGCGAGATAGTTATGTGATCGATTACAACTAGCTCTCACCACATAATAACTCAGACTTGTTAAAATACTGAGAATTTAAGCAGAGAGATCTCAGTTTGAACATCCAACTCTGAGTCGAATTGTCAATATCCGGATTTCAAAAATACCAATAACATAAACAAGTAACCACATTCTTTACATACATAATTAAATGTGATGAAAGTAACCTCGTTTTTTTTTAATTACCATTCTTTCTACATTATTAAGAATTGGAAATCAATTAAATTTTTTTATCATACATTTTACTAAGTCGATATATGTAGGTATAGTTATTTTATTTAAAATTGAATAAAAGTTAATTGGACCATAAGAAAACATAAGAAGAAAAAACGCCTATAGTATGTCCGTCGTTTAAAGTGCTCAAGCTTCACGGCACAGTTTTAAGTATATGAAGACGGCATAAGGAAATAGCTGTCATTAGATTGGAAACTCGTTTCATGTGCACAGCTGAAAGCTCACACTATCGGCTTCGTGGGAGTCCACCGACCGCGCGAACGTACCAATTATGTACGCAAGTACCAAGTTGTCGATCGTATGGTACGTACCAGTTGCTATTCATTTTTTCATTATGTTACAGCCTTATTTTCATTTGAAACGGATATTATAAAAACAAACTCAAGGTTCTCGCAAGTTTTTTTTTTTTTAATATCAGCAGATTTTTGATATACATTAATATTTTTTACCACTTCAACCAAGCTCTAGGCTTGTGCTAGGATATGGTTTACAACAGTCGAATATCGAGATTCGAACTCCCGACCACATAATCGAAAATCCGTATCCTAAACCATTAGGCTATTGGCGTTTTACCAGTAATCCAAAAGTGAAGTTTCTTTTTTTTAATAAATCCTAGTACTTGTATCATAGTGGGTTCTCGTGATAATGTCCGAGGAACTGGTATGTAAGGAGAGCTGTGTTTACATTCGGCTTCGGATGGCCTGCAGTGGCGACAGCTCACATTACCATCGACTCGATCATATTATTACGTCAATCGCTTCATTAACATGCCTCTTACTGGAATCGCGACCCGAGTATAGCTTGTATGATGTATACCAGTATGTAGAGGGAAGCGAGACATGTCAACTTGTGTATTTACTCATTTAAAGATCAGTTCATGAACAAGTACTACAGTTAATATTCACTCTTGAAGCACGAAATATTTTTCTTTGACGGCAATGATAACTCTGTTGTTTTCGCTGCTCGTTTGTAGTCTCTTGTTTGGTCTATTATTCTATAAAACGTAACTCTATACGTTGTAATGTTTTTTTTTTATAAAATTAAAAATTAAATGGAGTATAAACTTTTTAACGCTAGGAAGATTTACATTTATTTGTAAGGTTTAAGCACTTTTATGACAAGCAAACGAATTTATTTCCTATGAAGTTAAGTTTAAGATTCAAAATTGTTCATCAGTTTCTTGTCTCGTCTGACAGTTGCTGTCCAAGTCATAAGACTTTGATAAATGTACCATTATGTATCCGTTCGTTGCTCGACTCACGACTGATGGCTCCCTGGTCTCTTAATACGGATTAAACATTTGTAATAAAAATTAAAGAAACTAAATTTTTATTTATATGATTGTCCATTACAGTTACGTATGGATTGATTTACCGTCGCCGTACTCAAATGCACATTTATCGTTCTAGAATTTAAATTTACGGTGATACATATAAATCAATTACATAAAAGTGTTAAATAATTTAATGTTTAACTAGCTGCTGTCGGTGACTTTGTCTGCGCAGAGTAAAAAAAAAAAGGTAAGTAGTCTATGCCCTATATCAGACAACAATCAATTTCTGTGCCCAAACTTATTCGGATCTGTTTACCCATTTTAGAGTTTCGCATTCATAATATTAGTAAGATATTATGTAACATGTTGGCTATAACAACTGTTACAATTACCGTCATCTTTACAAATAATTGAAAATCGCGGGTTAATTACGATGAATGGTCTACATTCGCCTTTTGTCAACCAATTCTATCTTGGTACTTTAAAGTAAAAAAAAGATATCGTAAACTTAATGCAATAAATTCAAGTGCAGATGGACTTATAAGAGGTTTTATTATGAATTCTTACAATTCGTCGAATAGGGTCCGACACCGCGGGTGGCATCGCTCCTAAATGTCCGATAAAACGATGTCATTTTATTGCCTCTGTCTATCTTAAATCGTAACATGTGCTTTATGGTGTAAACAATAAAGATGTTAAAATATCTATTATGTATGTCTTAAGAAATACATCAATATTAAAAAAGGATGCAAATTTAGTTATAATAGAATGTCAATTATTGCTTAATTGAAATGTCTAAGGTTACCAAGATTACAATGCAATCAAATCTAATTCGTCGGTGATTAATGAATGAATCTATTTCGGAAATAATATGAAGAAAATATTTCCATTAGCTACATAAATAAGTGCCTTATACAACAGGAAGCTTACTGCAACGTAATAAGAAAAGAATAGAGTTTTTAAATGTACCAGAATTAAGTTGGGTAAGCTTAAGTATTCGAAAAAAATCCTTGTATAGCATTAAACAAACAACTAAATCGTTCAGTCAGTGACCGGCATCTTATTGTACAAAATCGTTCACAAAAATATACTTTTCTCAGCTTTTTGAAGAAAAAAGAAAGAGATGAAGATATGATTTTACGCGCGTGTTTCGGCAATGGAAAGCCACTAACGATTAACTTTCATTCCGAGTCGCGCGGATAGAAAGGTGAAACGCAAAACGCGAAACGGTAAACACTTCGTTTATTTTATTTGCCAGTTAACTGGTTTCATTGGAATATTGTATTTTAGCGATGATATTGCAAAAACTCGTAATAATATTTAACGGGAATATTAGTAATAAATGAGGTTTACAATAAGTATGATGATCTTGTCAAGTTTGCGGGAGTACCGTGGATGAGGGCGGCCGAGGACTGATCGTCGTGGCGATGTTTGAGTGAGGCCTACGCTCAGCAGTGGGCGACGTTTGCTGATATGATGATGATGATGATAAGAGAATTTAATTAATGGCACAATAATCACTTACTCGTAACGTAGTTTTTTTTTAACAATCTGCAAACAGTCATTGGAAGAACTATTTTCGGATGAGTGCAAAGAGACTTTTTGTAACACACTTTAATATTCAGAAACTTTACAATGCATTACAATGTAATACGACCCTCAAATGAAATTTCTTACTTGTATTATTTTAATGTTACGTCATAATTACAAAGCTGTCAAAGATAATTGTTATTACAGTGACGGATTAAAGACGCTGTTATACAACATTAATTTAAAGAATTGATAAGCGTTTGTTCGCACCGTTTTGTTACTGCTTTCAATATCGTAATGTAATATTAATACGTTTATCTTAGGCTAGATGACGTAACTTTAACAATGGAAATGGCCCCGGGGTCGTCCGCTCAGCTCGATCTAACTGTCGCCTGAAGAAATAACTCTGTGAAAGTTAAATGATTGCGTGTTGTGACCAGCTATATAGGAAACAAAAACGATCAACTAACCCTTAACAACTATAATTTCACAATTCAATCACGACTTCATTTATATCAACTTGTTTCGTTCATGTTTTTTTGATCAATTCCGCCGTAAGTTCGAAATCGTATCACTAACTAGACGTAGTGATTTAACAAGTCAATTGTACCATAGAATTCCTCGGCAGTTATACTTTAAGTGTTAGTATAGAGGACTGGAAGTCATTGGATGTCATTAGGAATGATCTATGTCGAACAGCGTGCAGAAAAATAATAATAACAATTGTTACTTTGTTAAAGAGAATGAAATGTTTTCATACAAATGTCACGTCAATGTAAATCTACGGTTAAAGAGGTTGTCGTAAGTAGTGATTACGGTATTAAAGAGTAAAGTACAGTTGCAGTTACATCTTTCACCTTTCGGTAGCGGAACTCAGTAGTTAATTAATTGAGAGAAAGGTTCCAACAGAATATCAGACACATATCGACATTTAAGCGACTTTCCAAAAAATAAAAAGGTTAGTATTGGTGATCGCCGATTGAGTTCAAAACGATTACTAATTAAAACTTTTTATTAATTTTATGACACTGAAGAAATATATGTCAGGGAATATTTTACGTAATGAGAAAAGTCTATAAATATAACTGATTATGATAGATAAATCAATACAGATTTTAATTAAATACTGGTTATAATTTTAACTTTAAGAATATAACCCATCATTGAGATAATCTGTTGGAGATATTTATTAGCGATGGGAACGCGAGCACGGTGTAAAACAAACGTGTAACTATAGGTATAAACCTTTCATTCATGCTCTTTGTTTATTTTCCTACGGCCGCTTATAATGAAGATAGTGCGGATGTGTGCCCCGTCATTATCTTGTTGTTGATTTTTATCATTTACTAGCTGACACCGCGAACTCTGTTTCGCCTTAAAGGCAATAAATAGATTTTTGAATTTATTAGGAAATACAAAAAAAAAACAATTCCTCCTCGGAAAAAAACGCTTGAATGGGAAATGGAAAAGGGCTATTTTTAAGGCTTTCACGGGAGTTTTTATAATATTTCTCACCTTTTAAACCTTCCCTAGATCTCCAAAAACATTCCAAGACGTAGATAAGGTAAATCCGTTCAGCCGTTCTCGAGTTTTAGCGAGACTAACGAACAGCTATTCATTTTTATATATATATATATAGATTACTTCATTAATATATGAGCGGGATCGAATGTTATCTCTCGCTTGTTGCACCACAGCGATCACCTCCACAGTGTTTCGAACATAATTGTAACATCTCAATTTATTTCTTCAAAGACTATTTTATCCTTTCCTTTAGAGTAATCATACCTTTGATGTGTTAAAAGTTTATTGCGACAAAATTATTTTTCGTACTTTGTTTTTTTTACTATATAACATAGAAATTCTTGATATTTACTTATCCATGTAAAAGTAACTGAATTTTAATAATAATATAAACTATAATAATAATAAATAATATTGCACTCAGAGACATCTAATGGTTACTAAATGATAGATACAAATGGACTGTATTTGTATCTGTCATTTAATTAATAAACACTTTGTAGCCAAAAGATCGCCACGATGATCGGTCCTCGGCCGCACTCATCCAGGATGCTCCCGCAAACTTAACCAGATCATCGGTCCATCTTGCGGGATTCCATATTCTTGACAATAAATCTGTAGTAATTTGCTGTTTGTTTTATTAATTGCTAGTATTATCATTAAGTATTGTGTAGCCGAACTGTGAATGGTGACGATCTATTAATAGAGGACGCAGCACGAAGGTTTGCGATAAGGAATTCGTATCGAACAAAAAAATAGTATGTGATTTGTTAATGTTGCGCTGCACAAACCTCATACAATTCTTCGTAATGTGAAGTAAAAATCTTACTTGCATATTTTCGTTCTAGGGCAACGGTGTTCATAATAATTTTGTAAATAGAGACTTTTGTATAATCATAATTTATTCTGCTTTCTTATGTACTACAATTTTTTATTTTATTTTATTTAACTTTATAAAAGTAAAGACAACGAATAGTACAAACTGATTCAGTCGATAAGCCTATTTAGAAAGAGTAACTTAGTATAACTTGAGCTTTTGCCGCACCTCAGTGTGAGCGGGGCCGAGCCGTCGTGCAGAAAGCGACCCAAAAGCTATCCCGAAGCGCCGATTAACGTCCGAGATTATGAACATTGACCGAGAAAGCTGTGTTTAAGCGAGGCGGCTTTTTATAATATCTATGTCATCAAACAATTATGAACTTCGTCAGTTTCTTATCAGACTGGATGTTTTATAAATTATGTGCAAAAAAAAAGTCATCAAACAGCAAAATTAATCGGCGTTTGAAATGATACTTAACATTGTCGTGACTCGAAATTTACCTTCAATTTTTCTACTATAGCATTGTTAGACATTTTATAAACTGCCTTAGTGTGTAAACAATCGACGACACATACATATAAATACAGTTTTGATTGATGTTGTTAGATCGACGTCAGAGAAAGGTGAGGAAAGTGTTTTTGTAATTAAATAATTCTTACGGTGCCGAGGTGCGTTAGCTTCGCGTAACTTACCGCATTTCTTGAAACTTGTTTCGCGGGGAATAATGCAAAAAGTTTCTATAGTCACCCGCCCAGCCGGTGCCCTTTCTACGTGCTCGTATGATCTTTGTTGCTGGTTTTACTTTCTTTTCTATACTTGGACTTGATATTGTATGTTATATGATTTACAGGAGCAGCTTGTACAAGACAAACAACCAACAATTACGATATAATCAAAGGAAAATATATAATTATGTTGAACTACTGAATAAAGTAACTAACTAGCAAACCGTGGCGATTTTTGGAGGAAGCCTATGCTCAGAAGTGAGCAACATGTGGCTGATATGATGATAATGAACTATGAATCATCATCAGCCCTTGTCCACCCACTGCTGGATATAGGCCTTTCCCAATGTCTTCCACAGTATGCGGTCTCTCGCCTTTCCCATGTAACTAACTACTAAGAAACTGTTATATTTAAAGAGTTACAGATATATGCTTTTGTGTGAATGCGTTCGCACTGGTAAATTGTTAAAATACAAAGAGGTCGTTTATATAGTCGGTGTCAGCGTGTGCCGCACGTGTGGCTCGTTCCTCTATTTCGCACATGCTGTCCGGCTAGCCGAGGCCCGTCCGGTTGCAGCGGCTGTTTGTTTCTTTTGTGTTCCGATGTGTGTATTGTTAAATTGTTACCCGCCTTACACATGTTCTTCAGCTTTTGTTGTTGTTTTTTTTTAAATTCCTTGACTTCAATTCGAACAGATTCAACTCTGATTAATTTGTTTTGTTTTATTACAGAATTTTATTTTATATATATAGCTAAGCAATATATTTTTTATTATCACTGTTGTTTTTTTTACTTATTTATTACATGATGAATTCAAAAGAATTTTCTTTCAGGAAAAAAAAAAACAAATCAGGCTTTGATCGAAGTGTCAAATATGTTCTCCAACTATCTTAAGAGCATGAAGCCGCTTTCATTACAACAATATTATTATGTCATTGTAATCATATTAATTATTGATAGTAATAAATAAAATGACTTATATATGTACTAATAAAGCTGTAAAGCTAAACAACATGATCGACTTGCACCCTGTGACCTCCAGTCAACCTTCTCTGATTCCGTCGACCTAAATTACAATACCTACATTCAACTGACATCTCATATAAATATAATTTTATTGCTCAACGCAAACACCAATGCATTCTTGCCTTTACAATCTCATTATTAAAAACTATTTTACTTTGTACTTTTATTTAATATCAGCGGTAACCTTTCTCGATAAAAGTGATCAGCCTCGGTGTTCAGAGTCTGGTTTTAAATGATTCAAATGATACGAACTTTGTATTAAAGTTTAATTTTGCGAAAGTCAAAGACGTGAGAACGATTCTGTCAATTAATGAGTGTAAGGGATGATAAAAAGGATTAGTTTTATTAAAATTTGTACGGAAGGACCGAGATATTCTATTTTATATTATTAATTATTTCACCTGTCAATTAAACACCTGTAAGTACACCAGTGTTTCGGGCTTAGATTTTCGTTTACATTAACCAATTACTTTCATGTAATTTAGGTAATTAATAGCTTAATTTACGTATAATACTTATTAATGTCAGTAACAAATTTCGTTTTTTTTTGTTGTAAGTAAAATGTAATAATATTTTAATAACAATAAAGAATGATTAATGCAGTTTACGTCGTCTGGAGTTCGTCTCATAGTGCTCTATGAATCAGAACTATTGCACATTTAGTACTGAATACAAAAACCGCATGCGCGAAAAGCGTAACCAGGACATAGTTCCGTTCACAAGTCGCGCGCGGCGTCAGGCCGAAGGCGGCTGGCGACGCGTGACCACCGCCGACACGCTCGCCCAGCGTCCTCCGGTTACCAACATTCCTCTAAAACATTTTAAACGGCAAAAACTTTACGACTAAATTATTTTCATCTCTTGCACTTTCCCATTGTAATAGAGATTTTTTTTTCACATATTTTAAAAGAGTGTAAAAAACGAGAAAAGACGTAAGAGTACATAAGTAAATCAGAATATAACCCTCTCTAAGATTCTCCGTATGAATCTTTTTAGGCCAACGGTCTCCAGAACTCACCTAACTTTTTGATTTAACTATGTATCCTAGACTAGTAAGCTTTGGTATAAGAGATTGGGAAACAGGACGTTCGTGGGTGAAAGTTGAATAGGACGGCTGTATTGTCGACGCCCTTTACCACTTGTCTGCCAGTGTGGCGTTACAATGTAACTAATGGCTTTGACTTACCGTTTTGAAATTATCATACAACACGAAGTTGCTATCAACTTCTGTATCTTCTAAATTGCCTTATCAAGTAATGCAAAATAAAGTTAAACATGCAGCTGTTTTGTTTAATTAGGGCATCTGCAAATAACTCATTTACTTTGTGTTGTTGTTACTCATCAAAAGTCTGATACGCTTCAGGATAGTATAAACATACTTCGTTCCCAAGAATACGAGCTCATCAATATAATACAATTTAAACTAAAATATCCAGTGAACATGTTTATGTATTGTCGAATTTGTTATGGCTCGGTAACAGAGCGCCGTATGACATTGTTCGTGGAATGAACTCTACACGGCTGACGCGTGGATTGAATACGTAAAACTCGGAAAGCGTCACACGACGCTCGGCCCACCTATCACGATTAGGGGAGGAGGCACCGAAATGTGCATATGAATGCCAGTGGGCCAAAGTTGAATGGTAAACAAAAACATCATTGGAATTAGACCCGATCTTTTCCATGACGATACAAAACTACAGCTCATAAGTAAAAAAAAAACTGTTTATGAAAGAACGACTTCTTAAACTACTAATTGTTATCCATTAGTTATATAAAAATTACTTGGTTATAGAATATTGGCACCAATGCACAAATAAGGCAGCTATCAGGGCAGCGTGTTGGCGGCTTGTACACGGATCGCTAGTTCATAATAGCCACGACCGATCAGGAAATACTGTAGCGATGAAGAAGAATATTTTATGTAATGGTTTAATACCTGTAGTAATACATTTTTCAAAACTATCTTGCTTGTGTGTGTGTGTGTGTGTGTGTGTGTGTACTAAGTGATTTATTAAGATTAGGTTTCTCACACTTTATTATATACCATAGATACCATAGATTTTAAATGAATACGTAACGATTGCTTCGTTAGTTTACAAAATTTAAAGTAAAAAAAAAACAATTCGAATTTCAAACACAATGCTAACTTCTCAATACATAACAATCCTGGCTAGCAGCTGGCTACGCACCTCTTTATTATAAAAGTTTTTATTTAATCTTCTATATCAGTGAATGAGTAGTCACGTAGCACGTGCGCACGCGCATATAAAAGCGTACATCTATTGTCTAGCATCTGACATTCGAATAAAGACATTATGCATACGTGGATCCCTTGAGAAAGGTTAATACTGTTAGACCTCGCGGCTTTCAGGACTGCAAACGACGCAGTCACGATTTAGAAAGATGTAGTTTATGTCTGCACCTTCACAGCTATCTGTTTAAACGAGTCGCAGTGAAATCATGATGACATATTGCTGTATATCACTCTTATTAGGACCACCCGTGCGGCGACGTGTTATACAGTAATTTATCACTTTAATATACTGCTCCAATGGTATTAGTTTGAAAAGATAACATATGTCTGATAGATGTACTTTCAATGTTTAATCAATCGATCTTTATGTAAACGAAAACTTCTTGTTTTGTTAATAAAACATAACCGACAATCGTATACGTTAGCTTGATTTACAGTCTTTATGACGAATCTCAAAAAACTTAATAATAAAAATAAAAGCTTTTATTCGTACAAATTTATATATTTATACAGGTTTTTTTAAATCATTGTACGAGTGCTAATTTGACAAAGGTCTCCTCCAGCTTGGACCAAACTTCCCTATGGCTTGTTGCTCTGGTCCATGTGCTTCCTGCTACCGTCTTTAGTTCGTCGGCCCATCGAGTACATGGTGACTCTCTTTCTGCCTTCGTGTCCAGTCAAAAAACTTATTATGGTAAAATTACAGATAACCCTTAGGGAGGATTCGTACAAGACGTGCGATCGAGAATTTTAAAATTTCATTTTGTATTGAAAATGCCAACACTGAGGAAATTTACTCTAACACAAACCCCTTTGGAGCTCTGTTTGATCCAAAAAGGTTATAAATCTATAGATTAATAATTTGACGATTCGAAAATCAAAATGAACTTTATTTTCTATGACTTCTTGGGAACCCACCATTTTAGTTACTACTCTTTTATAGCCATAAAAACGCTTGCGCACAGTAAATAACCGTACAACAAAATTGAACTAAACAAAACTGAGATTTCCTTATTAATTCATTTGCAAGTCGGATAAGACGTTATTCATTTGAATATGGTAACATTGTAATTATCGTAGACAATCCATACAAGCAGTAAGACCATGTATGGAAACCTATGAACCGCGTTTTGCCGTTGCTAATTTAAAATACAAGATTTTTTCATTCTTACGGTCTATTAGTTTCTCGGTAAACATGATAAATAAAGGAACTAAGAGTATAAGTGTTCTCGAATATATTAGCAGTTTATTGTTATTCGCTGCGCAGTTCTCTTACCCGCATACCCATCCCTTTACATCCCTTCACAACTAATATTGCGTTTTGCACGGCTGTTCTGATACAATAACATATTCGATAACTTCAACACATATAACAATAAACACGTAATATGAATATAAACTACATTCGTTTTAGTTTGTTTCATTAAGAGTATTTTTATACATTTTGAGAAATATTCATTCAATGAACTGAACATTAGCTTGGAATCCAGTCCCAGAGGACGAGGTGTGCGGATGTTCTCTGCAGAATATTGCAGTTTTTCAAACCCGTAGTAGGAATTATGTTTGGATTGATCAGTAGTCCGGAAGAATCTGCCGTGAGCGGATCATACAAGTCTCAACTCTTTAAATTTTCACTAAATTTATTTTTAAAAGTCTACTATCACTAATCTATTGCCTTATGTATAGCGAAATAAATGTAGCACGCGTTTAGTTTTTTGTTTCACTTCATATTTCTTAAATCAATAACAGTTGTTCATAATGTATGTTGAGCAGTAAGCAACTGGTGTCCGAAACCAGAGCGTTCACTTTTCCCCGCCCGCGTGACGCAACCATTGCTCGTACGAGTGTGCACGACACTCACAGAGTAAACCTTGTCGAACAAAGACAGCGATAGATTTATTAATTATTTATTAAATGTAGTAATTTACATATAATATACATACATATAAATATTTGAAAGCAGAATTTAGAAACAAAAGAACTACAGCATTTAATGTATTTAAATATTAAGAACATGATAAATAAATGTGAACATTTTGGAATGTATACATTAATTTGATTAATAATTAACGAAAATTTTTACATAAACATTATTAAGAGTTACGTTTACGTGTCTTGTTTTTAAAAAACATATGAAATTTCGAAATAGTTACTTCATTAAAAATAGATATTCTAAAACGTGATGTTGAAATATGTTATTTTCTAGAATAGATCTAAACGTTTTTTTAATACGAGAGATCAACAAATGAGCCAATATCATAATAAGTTAAGTTACACATATGTGAGTAAGTCACACGTATGTTATGATTCGATTAATATAGTTTTCATCTTAGTGGTCGCATACCTTTATCAAGTAAGTATTGGTTGCTCCATTTCACATGAGCGCTCGTTGAAGTGATAAATATAGTGAGCACGAACAAGCAGCGAAGCTTACATAATTTTCTTATTAACCGTAAATGAAAATCTATTCGCGTGATTAAGAATTGATATGACATTAATTTTGTTCGCAAATAAAATTTAGGAACATAGTATTATATCAACTTTGTCATATTTAACATTTCTTTCTGTGACAAACAGATTAAAACGTCAGTATATTAAATCTTGTATTAAAAGGTCTATTAGTACATTATTTGCGAATGAAATCTATTTTTAAAACGTATAAAAGTTTAGTTTTTTTTAAAGTATTCTTATTATACCAATCGTTAGTGTTAAAAGAAATATAATGTTGCCCTCATTGAATAACTCGTGTGGTTTTATATCAAGAACTTGTTTTGTGAAATACGGCTGTCAGTGGTCTCGTTTCGACCCACATTCAATGTATGTAGACCTGTACTGTAATAATCCGCAATGTCTACCAACAAGAACAATGGCCTGTGATACTACTTCGTATAAGTCCCCATTCAACTTGTTTCTCATTAAACGAATGACGCGAATCAATTATTTAGAATTTTTTAATGAGTGTTTAACCACATTTTTCCCTGGGTTTAAAAAGTTTACGATTTAACTGAAAGACGGCGTTTACTTCTTAGTTAAATAATTCACTCTTTTTGTTAATTTCAACATCGTTATTGAATGCCATTTGACATGATTAGGACTTGCAGCATGTCACATATTAACCTATCTTTAAGTACAGTCTTTGATAGATATTGTCTGGTATATATCTACTTTTTCATTCATATTTTACCCTAAAAGTTGAATGAATATATATGTTACGGTTCCAAGACGTAAATGTGTTGTCGACTGCACAAAAGAACATAACAGAATATTGTCAATAGAGTTTTGAGATGTATTCTCACTGAATTGTATTTTTTCTCACAACAAGCGTCGTAACGATCTTCACAAAAAATGTAGGTTAGATCCGGGAGCAGATAGGTAACTAGTAGGAAGTGAGATTTGATTGTTATTCTACTACCTGTAGGACAAGGAAATGTTCTATGATATTTTAAACAAATACCTTTCAGTAGAGTAGAGAGAAAGAATAAAAAAGGGAAATTTTCTAAAATTTAATTGATAAGATGACAAAACATTAATGATAGCATAAAAACTGATTGATCAATATTTTTGTAACAAAGATTATATCGTTTCAAAAGATTGTCAGAATGAAACATTTCTAACGAGATCTGCTTTTTGTTTGAAATCAAATCGTACAACTTGATCGGTTTTGTTCAAAAACGTAGTGAATTTTACTATTAGCGCTAATTTCCATCGCTCTTTTAACTAAGGAAGCAAATAAATTGATATTCACAAATACAGCAATGTAACTCAAAATATAAGAAGCGTGATTTCGTCAGTAGATGTGGTCACGAGGCGACTGTCTAGCGGCAGTCTAGTCGGCGAAGTCAATGGCAGGCCCACTTTCTCGGACGGTCATGTAACTTTTTTCGGCCGTTACAATAACTGAACGATGGCAATTGTTATCGTTGGAAACGGACACTTCAATTATATCGAATGCGGTTATTTATCTCCGCCAAATCGATCTCATTGCGTGGAAGAGAGACGGATTTTCCCAAACGAACTCACTATAACCCTCTGTTCTCGATTGCATTTTACCGAGTGACATTTTTGTATCTTTGATTAAATAGAACTAATAACAAATTTTCGTGTTTATTGATATATATTTAATGAAAATATTTTTAGTCAAATAAATTACTTTGTACACGAAGGATTGCAACGACATTTAAGCCGTCAATTTGTTATGGAATAAATTATTATAAATATACAAAAATCGATTAGGATACCTGCAATTAGAGGGAAGTCTTTTAAACATTTTCGCTTCAAGTGATCTAATATGATTATTATATTAAATTTTATCGTTCACCAATTAGTTGATTACTGTTATAGTATACAAATGTCAGGTGATCTAAAAGCTTGTTCACCTACATTATAAAATTGAAATAAAATAAAAAATAAAGTATTGACAGGGCACGGTCGTCATTTAAAGGATAAGCTATGATGCATTTATGCACTTGACAAGCGAGAGAGACGTCGACAGGCCGTTGAACCGGAGTCAGCTACCGTTACCTCGCTCAATACTAATTATAAATCAATGTTATATAAGATGAAACTCTTGACGGCGTCCAGTCAACAATGTTTAGAATGAGGAATTTATAGCGTTGATAAAAATTATTATTTAATATTTTAAACTTTCAAAATTTTAATTATGACGATGATATTCCGTTGTGAATTTAGAAAGAAAGAAAGTAAGCATTTATTGCCACAGATAGCAGAAATACGTAAAGACATTAGAATTACAAAAAGAACAAACAAAAAAAAAGTGTGGTGGACGTTGATTTTTATAAAATACAACTAAAGTTGTGTTTTCGATAGGTTTAGAAAAACTTTGACACTGAAGCTAGTATGGATTTCACTTCAGTTTTTATTGTCAAATTATTGGTAGGTAGATATTCCTTTGTTAAGGTTACACTTTACAGCTTATTTCATACATGAAATAGGGAATAATAGGCTTGCATTATAACAGTGAGTAGTTATTTATTTACAGACAATGAGTATCTAATAAATCTATCAGAGATACAATGCTTAGATAGCAATCAACCTAATTCGACATCATTGCAGAAACTGGTCTCAATGTAGGTATTTAGGGCAAAAGGAAGTTAGAATTAACAGTGCGGTCAGGACCACTTATTAGTAGATAAATTTCTATGCCAAGTATACACAAAATCGGTTAAGTATTAGACCGTGGTATTCGCTTTTTTATCCTAATGTTTCAAACATAACTATCTTATTTAACAATTGAAGATTATTAGAACGCATATCTGCAGCATTAAAACCGTAATTGGGTCACTAAGATAAGTCCTTCGGTCTATATTTTTCATACTAAACATATGCTAAGCAGGCTAATTTACTGTGAGTACCTAAGTGCGAAGCTGCTTGAAATTTTAAGATACTAGGTAAAGGCCTTGTTGGGAACAACATTTATTTAGCACAAAAAAATATGTAGCGATTTCCTGAGTCATGCAGACACGGTCATGTAATTACTGTTTCTATGTATTTCTTATGTATGGTCCATTATGATATACTAAGATACGCGTTGTAATCGAACAAAAAAACTAATTTCGCAAATCAAAATAACGCTGGAAGGCATGTAACGTTGTAGTTTGTATAGACGTTTTTAATAATTACAGTTTATTGTTTCGAATACTTCGGCCTATGAGAGAGGTATAATTTTAGGCTAATAGGTCACATTATTAAGATAGACACCTATTTATTTGAGTAGCTAACTGTAGATATTCTCTAGATCGTAAAAAAGTTAAAACTGAGTCTCTCATTTCTACTAGTCTAAAAAAAACAATGTTCAAAAACTGTTCTTGTTTTATTTTATGTCATCAATCAACATTATCTTCAAACCGTTTAAACCGTTTAAAGTTCTCAAACTTACCCTTTAAATATCATATTTGTAGGTCAATTGAACAACTTTTATAGTCTTCCAACATCAACTTAAGAAACATTTAATTTCTTTCGTTAATTATTTATATTTCTGCTCCAATACTCTCAATTAAGTTGAAATTTTTTGTTGATTGAATCAGCAAACTTGTTTTTAATAATTAAGTAAAAATTAACATTGACATTATGGGCAGAAAATTTTCTAGAAGACGTTAATTAGAAAGAAGGAAACCAAAAAAAGGTTTCGTTATTAATGTTATATTTTGATGGAGAATTATCGGTTTGTTTTCTGTGAGGAATTAGCGTGGGCGTGAGGATACAAGTGCGAGCGCTATGTGCGCGGGTTCGGGCGGGACGGGGGTACGGGGGGTCCAGGACTCGAGTCTTCCTGTGACGGAACACTAATTGTGTCCTGGCCACAAGCCGCAAGGTCGCAAGACGGCCACTAACTGCATAAATGCGAAGATTGCTATTATAATGCGGGTGCCCGGCTTGTACCGACAGCGACTTAGAATGTTGTTGATTTTTGCAATGAGTAGCTGCTGTAACAAAACTTTTAATTAGTTATAGAAGAACTTATGAAAAGATGAACAAAATTCTAATTATGGAAAGCGATGTAAAAATGTGTTTAAAAAGAAATAAATAAGGCAAAGTAAAGTTTACAATGCATTTAAAATTTTCGAATTTTCATTTTTTTTAACAACCAAAAAGGTTTCTTTTGTAGAAAAAAAAAGTACTATTTTATTGTTATTGCTTAGAATTGTTTTGCTGTCGGTACCGTTGAAACGTTAGTGCGGAGACGGAGGTGCGGTTAAATTCGGTACATGTATGAAGATTGATAGTGCCCACCCTGGATTATTTGCGATACGCAACAAAGCGCACGGTTCAGCGAAGCGACGCCCAATGTGTGAATGTTGAACGTTATAAGGATGAAATTCGACAGATGGGTGCAGTGCACCAACATCGAAATTTGTTCCCATTATTCGAGCAATAAAGTCAATAGGAAAATTGTGAGAGCCAATCGAGTACGTACTTTGAGTTACAATTGAATTAGCGTTCAACTTGACCTAGCAATGTTTTTTTCTTAAGTAATTGACAACGCACGATTCTCAGTTTATAAAAGTAATATAAAAATACAGTGGCATAGAACTGATTGCGGTTAACTTTTACCAATTCGAAACTGATTCTATTTAAACAGGTATTGCATGTTACTTCCTTGACATTCATCTTTAAATAATCTATACTGCACCGGAGTCATTCATAGTCGTAGATCGCTTTGTGCATACTGCACTGACACTGAAGGTCAGCTTGTCTGAAATAGACTCGTCTTGTTAACTATACACATCAGTCACTTGGCGGAAATCCATATTGAATGTAGGTGAAAATTGAATTAATATGAATTATTGCCTGATTAAAATCATCATAAATAGTTTAATCGCGCCGGCTTAGTGCTTGAAATAATCTAGGCATACGAGAAATCATTTGTTTTATATCATACCTTCAGAGATTTGACCTTGACAGTTGTCTTTTTTAATAACAAGAAACAGAAAGGAACCAGTTCCTCAACTTGGACCTTTGGAATAGAAGCGAAGAAATGTATTGATAACACTAATATGTTAAATTATAAATATATTTTTAAACAATTACGATAACAGGTGTTGAGCATTCTATATGTTGCTGTTCAGAGTTTATTAGTTAAATTATTTGGAGTCGTCGATTGTATGATAAGTTGATTATTCCTCTGTGCCAATTCGCCCACAGCGGGAGGGCGACGTGCCATTCATTACCCAAAGCCGTGAAGGTATAAAGAAATAAACATAGTCTGTGACCAGTAACATTTCAAATGATTAGATCTGGCATATCAAAAACTATTTCGTATCAATAAATTAGCCTTACCGAACAAAAGTATGAGATATTCAATGTACAAAGCGAGTTACAATTTTTATTGCGTTATAGTTTATTAAATTTATGTTAATTCACATTACAATTCCAATGCCTTGTTTGAAGACTATTATTTCGAATTCGAACATTTTTAACAAAAGTATATCGCTTTGAAGGTTTAAAAAATCTATGGGGAATGAAGATTAGAAAAACAAATGACGGTACATATAAGATCTTACAATATATAAATCTGCCTGTAATTGACGTTGCTTTTGGTCTTATTTGCAGGTGATTGTACGCAGAGCTATGTCCCGTGGATCGTGGCGTGCCAAGGACTCGCCCACGGTTCGGTTTACGAGGAGCGCAGCATTTGTTGACGCCGACATCCGTCGATTTATTGTCTACGTACCGGTCCTTACGATATCCTGTCGAAAGTTGAAGCGATGGAGATCGAAAGAACAGAAGTTTAGTTTTTAATAGTAATTATATTTAGCTATCAAAGATTATATCATCAAATTAAACGTGATAAATTAAAGGTAAGGGTTTGGCGCCTTGGAATACAAATCTGTTAAAACATGTATTTTCTAATTGACGGTAAGTTATCTATTATCTGTTACATGTATTTCAACACTTAGATTTTAATTGTATGAAATCCCACACTCCTTTTTCACTTGCGTTACGAAAGGTGCTATGTACCTATTCGAAGAACTTGGTTAATTTATTTATCCCTCTATGGTCCATCGAGTGTGGTTCACAGTTTCTTGTTTCCGTTTCCCTGCCAACGATAGAAAGCTGTACCAATTCGTTATATGCTCTGTAGTCGCGTGAGTTGTGTAAGATATTGAGATACTACCTCTTCGAATATTGTTTGCTTCCGAATTATTCTCGACATCGCCTTCAAAATGTCCATGAGGTTATTTCCGATTTCATTTCTTTTCCTAATATGGTTTACGTAAATGTTATTGCCATTTATATGTGCGATGTGACCGCCAATATTGTTTATTCAAAATTAACAATACGACATTTTTGTATTGATTTTACACAGAGCTATTTTTAGTCTACCTTAAGTGTACCTGTCTACTAGTCTCTCATTTCCTCGGGAATCAGAATTATTTTTTAATTCACTTATTCTAAATTCTTCTCTAATTATTAAACTCGATCTCTATGAGTACAGTATGAAAATGAAATCCATTAGTAGGGGTTAAGTCTATTATTAAAAGTTTATCTTTTTTTTTAAACTGTTCTTTCATATTCAGAGTATTTTTTTACGAGTCACATTCTTAGAACTTTTAAAAGCCCTACTAACATATTCACAGTATGAAAGTTGAGATTTTTTTTTAGCACCTTAGTGTTGTATTTTAACAATGGACCATCCACTTCATGCTCTCTGGCTAGGCGCCAACTGAACACAAGAAGTTTCTTTTTGAGAGAACAGTTTTTTTTTGTGTTGTTTTTGTTTACATTTTTCTTTATGCAAGCAGAAAATATTAAAAAAATTAAACGTGTTCGTATACAATGAATATGTACATAAAACACTGACGACACATTTATCATTACTCTCACTTTGTTTGAAAAGAAAACATAAATACGTTTCAGTAGAATTGTTTTCGGATTCGGAATGTCACGGTAAAGTATGTTGTGGGCAGAATGTGGTGTCGCGCGGCGGCTTAATGCGGCTTGACAAATAACAAACAAGTTTGTTTATAGCATCAATTAAGTGCTTAAATGCTTTCACTAAGCGACCCTCACATAAAGGTTAGCTTCAATTAGATAATAGCGGCGTTACTGTCGAGTTATCATTTTGTTTACAATTGTCTTTGTACCTTTTTTATTTGCCCTCCATTACTTTCATATTGTACTTTCAATTTTATTTAAGTTTAGTAACATATTAAATATCATTATGGCATTTTAAGTATTGTTCTAGAAATCATTATTACTTAAATTATAATAATTTTCGAAGTAATTCTCAATTTTTCAGGTCTACGAACTTGTATTCTGATACGTAAATAATCTTATTACATTATATGTTTCAGAAGTAAATAAACAAGTGATAAACGTTTTCACAAGGACGCTAAAGTCCTACCTACCAAAATCTCGCACTTTATGATATTTATAACTAAGATGGTATACGTTTAAAGCATTCAATTAAGTTTGTGTAACCACCTAGCTTTAACTGCCACTAGCTTAATGAGGTAATATTTATCTTCGACGACAAATATAGCTTGTCAAGCTATTGATACCATCTCTCTTAGTATCCCGTTGGAAAGCGGTAAAGCATTTATGGGGAGAGAGAAGTCGTAAAATTAATAACTAATCAGTGTAGAGTAGGCTCCGTTATCTTGTTAAGAAATTCATACACCAATCAAGTTCTACGGTAACATATAGTATCTTAGCAAGACAACAATATATGTTTCGGCTTACGTTACTACATAAACAGAAGTTGTAAAAATAGCTTAACTCACATGCAATCGGTGCCGACTGAGGCCGAGCAACGCACCGCGAACGCCCTTTTGTATCGATCCCACTCACCCTGAAGAACCCGTGAAGGGCTCGAAACTAGTCGGTACCGACACAGATTTGCACGTGAGTTAAGCCGTTTTTATAAGTAGTGTTAGTGAAATGTCTCACGAAATTTTTAATAATATAAATACGTATATAAATATGTAATGTAATAATTATCATTCAGTAAGAGAACAAAAGCTAATTAAACGGACTTCAAAGTTTTCTAAAGATTTTTATAAATTCTGATGCTGTACATATGTTATATTGTCAGTATTGAAATGTTTTGTGACAAAAAATATCGTTATTGACCTTCGTTTATTTTTGGCAGTAATACGTTTTTAATCTGTGGTCATAAGATATGACTTATCACAGCAACTAAAGTTCACACTTTACGAAACAATATAACAGATAAAAAGTTCTACATAGTGACTTGTGAATATATCAAATATTCTTATTATTTCAATCGACACATTCATCGGGAATTGAGGAAAAAAACATGTCATATTCAGAATTCATTTGTAATTAATAAATATTTTAGAATAAGATGTTTTTACAGACCGTAGGCCATGAGGCACAAACAATTTCAATTGACACTGGCAAGAGAATTGTTTTTATATAGTTAGTATATTCAATTGTTTTATCGTGTTGCCATTGCTCTTTGTAAGCGAACATTTGAAATTTGATCGCCTACGGTACTAGCATGAAGTTTTATAGCTGGCCGGTAAAAAATAGGAAGTGCAAAGTAAAGTGTTACTGTAGAGTTACAACGATCAAGTATACTGTCATACGTAATTTTCTTGTAAAAATACTGAGGTCATATCGCACTGGTTGATATATTTATATTAAATGAATTCATGATACCATAAGAGTACATCGTGACACGATGATAAGTGGCCGTGGTCGCCGGCGAGGCCGGGCCGTTGTCACAGTTTGACATCATATCGAACTAGTATGGTTACTCTTTTAAATTGGTTATCAAATATTGCATTTACATTTTTAATAAATGTAAGCAATAATAATTTTCATGTTGATTACGTATTTCAATCTTTGGTCACATTATGTACAGTTTTCAATAGATTCTTAGTAATAATATTACAGTTATTGTTCTGTCCAGGCGATTTCATTATCGGCCTTTAGGTCTATGAACTTTAAAATGTTTTATAAACAGCTTCAGGCTCGAATAGACCAGTTAGGAATATACACGGAACGAAGCATAAGTTGTCATGTTAAGTTGCATGTTAACGTCAAGGCTATCTCGTTTTTTTGTGCGGCTAAACCACAATATGAGCAATTAGGTCAATGATACGATGTTAAAGTTTCAATTCGCATCGCTTAGTTTATAACATGGTACAAAACAAAAGAAATACATTGTAAACTATGAGCTGCGTAAGCTGTTTGCAAATCAATTTGTAGAAGAAGATACCAGTCCACAGCAAGATGTAATCGTCTATCGATGATGTCTTCTGTTAGAATCAAAAAGTATTCTAGACTCTTTGGTAATTACGAAACTGTTACTTCAAATCGACGTAACGTCTAGAGCGCAACAGCGGGTCAGCTCGAGCGTGTCGTTGAACGATAACAGGCGACAATTGTCGCATTTTCAAGATAATAGAAGTGGCTGGAAACGGATAATCTGTTTCACTATGCGAAGCAGAAAATGACTACGGCCTAGATCCGACTAACAGACTTCCGTGCGAAGTGCGCTGCGGGTGATCTTATTTTACGTCTCGCTTCCGTTCAGGAATGACGCGAAACTGAGAATGCAACCAATACAGCTACAAATCGTATCTAATACAATAACTGTATCAATAATTTAAGAAACACTAATGGCCTAATAGTGTGAGTACGAACAGTTGGTTCTTATCTAAAATTCAATTAATCTAACATATACAAAAGAGAAATCATTATTGATAGTTCCTTTTAAGCATTCGTTACATTGTAGAAATCTAGGTATGGAGACAAAGCATTCTTAGCAAGGGACTTACTCATTAGATACATTATTTTCAAATTACAATTAGTGAAAAACTTAACAATAGACAATTCCAATTATATGTTACTGTTTATATTATTTAAATTACTCTTTTATAAACAAAATCATCTGAAGAACGAAGTACCTTCTTGTCAGGCATCAATACATGAGTGAATATTTGCTTCACTCGACTTCAATCTACCAAAGTAACTAAAAGGGCAATTAATATGCCAACTATTTGGTCATTAGGCGATGAGACCACATTAATGTTGAAATAATGGTCCGAAATATTTAATAAATAATTATGGAATTTTAAAAAAAAGTTCTCGAAGAAATGACATCCTAATTGAAACCTATCTTCCAAACAAAATTTTTAAGCAGAACAATTGTAAGTGTAATTTTTTCGTAATGACGCAACAAAACTTATGACCGACGTACTTTAAGCACTGATGTTTATCTTTACATGGATTTAAATGTTTTACCTGCAAGTTCTGACGTAAAGCACTTTTGTATCATTATGACGTCACAGTACGCCGGTGAATCACGGCCGTCGTTTCGCACGTTATCGCAAATGTAGCGTAAAAAAATCCTAATCTTACATTTTTGTCTACGGTACGAGTTGGGCCAAGACCTCAATCGTATTCTACTTATTCCAAGTATTTATAAATACGTATGTAGTTTCTAAGAAATATATTTTGCTTACTCTATGTTTATTCAGGGAGTGGCGTCTGCGTGCGATATTGCCGACATTTCGTGGATATGAAGTCAAAATTTCCATTTTTTTTTAAATGAGATGTTTAAATATCATTTTATTTTGTTTAAAGACTTATTGGGGCCATCTTGGCAGATTTTACAGACGTAAAATGCACATGTTTGTTTTGTGGTTTTTGTTTTAATAATAGTTTACTTTTAAATTGACTCGGTCTTTGTTTGTATAATTATAATTTTCTATCATTTAGTTCATACAATGTAACAAATATATGTTAATTTTTAAAACATGATATTATAATGAAAATATGTATAGTAATCAAAAATAAAAATGAACCTGGGAATATGTTAGACCTTTTGACTAACCACGACTTGACATTGTCTATACCACAAATGTTACTTGATAAATTTTTATAACAAACAACAACATTACGATTTTTCAAATAATTGTAAACAGGTCTCCCATTGTACTGTTTCATGTTCTGTGTAATTTGTGGTTGTTTTTTCGCGTAAATATAAACGCGACGGACGTGACCGCCACAATTGCGGACATCCGTGTAACCGTGTAACGCGTAACATCAGAAGATTGACTTTGGTATGAAAGTCAATTTTAATCTAAGGACTTTACGTTATTGCTGTTAGATTATAAATTATTACCGAACTCTAAAAGCATTTAATCATATTAAAAAGAAAGCATTGGAAAAAAATGAGTAAAATGGATAGTACTTATAAATTTAAATAACTATTATGAATCAAGAAATCTTTTCAAGAAATCTTCTTTTCTTTACCAGGAATAAATTTGACAAAAAAGAACACAATATACACTTTTTTAAAAGATTCTTTATTAAATTTTGTTATAAATCATATTTTAAACAAACACACATAAAAACCTTAAACGATATCCTGTTTTCATCTTAATAAAGCGAGCGTCAAGAGTCCATAAATTAATCAGGCGGACAGAACCGAAGGCGAAAGCGATCATTGTGGCCTCAGCCACTTATGTGAGGACTTCCAGTTTTATTATCGCTGTTTTATTGGACCTCTTAAGCGTGCTTTAAACCGCCGAAACTTAAGTAAGCCTTTTTTCCTGAACGAGCCATCTTTTAGTTGATACAGTTACTACATCTTTACCATATATCCACATACATAATATATTTAAATGTCGTAAACGGTATGAGGTGAATTTTGAAACAAAATAAAAAAAAATACAATTGTAAGTGTTGATTGACATTTAGGCGTACGTTCAATAAAGGACTACCTTAGACTAATGATGTTGATGATGATGAACACTTTTGAGTAACACTGTTTTTTCCCTATTGTTATCCATAAAAAAGTTAAGCAGCAACGTCTAATGTTCTTAGCTGTGCTAAGCATCACGCGACCCCGAGTTTGGTATTAAGTAACATTGTGCTAATTAAATTATAATTCCTGTACTGAAGACGGTAAATAAATTGAATCATCATTTGCTTCAAATTTCTATAAACATTAAATTTTCCTAGTAATAATGTGGACTAATTCATAGACAGTAAACGCACTGTAAGTTAAATTTTATAACCTACACTGTTCCCTTTAACTATGTAATTTGATAGCAGCTCCCGTTGTATGACCGAGTTACAGAATAAATTCAATTCTGAATTTTATTAATAAGTACTAACCCGCTTCCGCTAGTCGCGGAGTTGTTAAGCATCTGATCGGACGGACCGTGATCTACATGACGAGGTTCGATCCCTGCCACGTACCAATGCGTTTTTTAATTTCATATTATATCTATCCGAGGTTTTTACGGTGTAGAAAAACATCGTTATCTGAGTCACACATCTGCGAACTAAAGCAACACGTACTAAGCCAGCGTGGATGTATATTGCCAAGTCACCACTAACCTTGGTAATCTCGGTGTTCTTCGGTCGGAACATAAAGTTTAGCTGACGACAATAAGTCAACGCGAGATCTGAGTTGGTATGTAATAGGAATCCTGTTAGTTTATTGAAGTGTTCTAAGTTTCCTAAGAATTTGATTAATCTCCGTCTTCTATGTTCAGTGTGAACTGTATAACATCGAAGACATGAATACTGTTAAAAATAATTAAACATCTCAAAGCAAAGGTGATAATCCTTTTCAAAATTAGCAAAGTGACTGGATATTTTTTAACATGCAGTTGAATATTCAATGCCGCCGGTAATCACTTAAGAATATGTAAATTTTATCTTATTATTCTACAACGAGGAAAAAAAGAATAGTTTTTAATTTTGCAATTTGATCACTCTGTTTTATTGCAGCATTATGAATGGATTAAAATCAAAACAAAGTAATAAGTCACAATAATTATATTAATGTCCCCTAACGGCTTAATGAGGAAAAACATTCTCAATTGATTTAAAGTACCAACCTTCCCAGTCTACTTCGGGACAACCCTCTAATTTGTCATGAAAATATCTCTAATGCTTCAGAAAGACATACAATCTTTACCTCTATTTACATAACAAGATACCTATGTAAAATACGTAATAAGGTGTTTGTGAAGAGTTAAAAAGCCGTCTGATTATATCACAGTGGTTTACCGTTAAGTCTCGTAAAAGCGGGGGCCTATTAAGATTAAGGCAATATTATTTCCTTCGACTATCCTAATGTGTTTACTTCTTTATTCATGCCTGTGAGTTAAGATATAAGTACTTTGTAAACGATGCTTTAATGATCTAAGAAGCATTGTTGCATGTTGACTGCTTTTGAAGAATATTAAACGGAGTAAATTACAATAACAAGAGCATTCTTCAATAGTAACGATTTGTATATTCATTTAGTTAAATAAACATAATTAAAATCTATTAAAAAAAACTAAATTTAAGTCTAAATTGTTGTTTTAATAAATCAATTCGTTTCTTTCATTGATATAAATAAATTACAGATTTCAATGCGCATTCGATGATATAATTTAAATATGGCGAATTAAATGATATACATTTCAAGTAAATTTATAATCAGATAATGAATTTAAATGTCACATTTATTTAATATAAACAATTCAGTAATAATATTACGATATATGTTTCGCGCACCTGTGTCTTAAATGTCAATTAAAATCTATTCGGAAATGTAGCAAATTACCCAAACGGATTAGATATTAATTCCTTGTTGGAATTTTATTTCATCAATTGCATAACAATGATATCCTGTTAGAATATCAAGTCCACAACTAGTACTGCTAGCGGAATATTCAATAGAATTCATCTAATTAAGACCATTCCTATTTATTTATGAAAAGTGGCTCGAAAGAAATGAAGGTATAGTTATTAATAATTAACTTTAAAGAAAAACATTTACGTTTCTTGTGTCCTGTGTCCATTCATTTTTATGCGTAACTATATTGTGAATAAATGACTCTTTTAAAGGATACTAAATTTAAAATTCTAGACTATCATAGTTAAAGAGCATTTATATGATTACGAGGGAGATTTATCAAATTTGTTGGCAGTTTAAAAAAGGTTCTTTTTATGTTTTATGTCTGCTTACCTCAAATTAAATGAAATGTGATGATATAATTCCTCATACCAGGACCTTGATTATTACATAACAGGATGTATGTCATGCAGGTAACGTTGGTATTTAATGAAAAGATTAATTTGTAATGAACAGAGGAGGGGGACGACCCCGTCAATGCAGAATGAGTTTGTTAATGTATCCCTCCAAGAATTGAATATTATGTATATTTATATATTATAATTATATAATTTTATTTATGAATTATAAAAATCATCAAAGTTACTATATTACTAGAAGAATTTATGATAAATTGTTATGATTTTTTTTAAATGAATTTGCAGTTTTAAAGTCGATCTAAGTTTGCACTATTAGATTAAAATGAAAATAATTCAAAGGCTAATATATTTAAATGAACGTATTTAAAAAAAAAATGTTAAAGCAGTCTATTGCCAAACTGTTGTAAACAAAATGATATTTTACTGTTTACTGTGGTAAACATTATAGTGATATTCACGTATAAATTGTGGTAAAAATGATAATAATATAACTTGTGGTGGTTTGATTGTCACACGAGTTTAGCCACGACCGGTATTCTAGTTAGATACAGCTCCGTCTGTGTGTACGTATGTCTCTATATCATTCTTTGGGGTCACGATATATACCGAAGTGTTCAGGGGCGGGAACTGGTTCCAGCGCGTACGCCGCGGGTCCCCTACTTTAAATCGTGATAGTTACTTTCATCTGCGTTACAAATGTTCAGATCGAGAAATGGTTTCTTGAATCAATTCGCAATTAATTTTTAGGTCATTTATTGTAATTTAATCGTTCATTAAAATCGAATTAAGACAGCGATTTAAACAATAAATCAAACAAAAAAATCATTAATTTATCCCTACAATTATTTTTTTTCTTTTGCCTTATTATCATTAATGTAACTTGTTATATTTTAGCTATTTAACGAGATAGAACCTTGATTGCCTTGATCCTTTCTCGTTCAGTAAAATCTTGTTATATCTGGCTTATCTTTGAGATATTAGAAAAAGAAAAAAGAATCTGTTAACAATCGTTTGAATTCGGAACGAATGAATGGCGATTGGATACGGCGATTGCATCCGAGTCTGCTGTAGACGCACGAGTCTAGAAGAGGCGATCGGGTCTGGTTGCACCGACGGAGCCGGGTGGTGCGACCGAGCGTCAGTCCAGTCACGTCAGTCCACAACGAGCCGTCGACTCGACAGTACGTCATTACGTCGCCACGAGCACCGAACGTGGCGCGATAAACTTCCATATACAAATAATTATCAAAAGCCGACTGTGCATGGATTGAGTGACAGTGCGTCAGTGAAGAATAAGTGTTCGGCTCCTAGATACGGGACTCCAAATAAAACTATTTTTTTTTTCAAAACGAATATCGAAACGAAGCAGCGACGAAATCGTTTTTCTTTTCAAATTGCACAATAATCCAAGGTGAGCGCATTAACTTTTTATACCAATTAATAAAGTTAGCAGTAATTCAATTAATAATTTATCGTTTTCTTGTTAACAGTAACATAATTTCAACACAAATTAATGCCAAATTAAAATTAATAAATAGTTCCTGAGAGTACAACTCTCTCTCTCTATTTTTTTGAATTCTTCCAATTGTGTTACACTACATTTACTTTTTAATGTCTGTCAACTGTCAACTACTTAGTCCTCGGCGGACTCAAAAAGTTTTTTTAATCTTCAAAAATGCCAATAAAGTTGGATGCCAGTGTTTAAAAAAATAATACCATTTTACTTTTGGAGAGGATTCAGTTGCCTTACGATGTCAATGGCACACACTATCATTAGGAACACGTATTTTAGATTTGAATAAAAATTTAGGACAACGATAAGATTTCGATTTGATGACAAATCAATTTTAGTATGTAAAATTACGGCAGTTAAAATTTAAAGGTCAAGTGATAATGGTCAGAACTTAATTACAAACGGATGTAATATTTATTAATAATTAACTAAAATACAAGTACCTAAGATTGAATTGAAAATTTATCTCACTGTTATAAAGAATTCGGATTTCTATAACGAATTTTTGGTGACAAAATCAAATACACTGTAATAATATTAGCATTTATTGTATAAATTTGTTTGTAATTTCTAAGGAGAAACCTATTGTAATCGAAAGGGGACTTCGAGTAATGAAGACAATAGTGCGGAAATACTGAACATGACTGTTAAAAAACGAAAACAATCCTTGTAGCTACCTACCCTCACAACAACCTCTCAAGTTGACCTTTGCTTGTTGTTTAATTTTAAATGTACCCGCATATTTGTGACATTAAAGGAAGAACAATAACCGTTAGATTTTTTGTTCTTCTATTTTTTTAAAAGTTTGAAGTTTAAATCTTTAATAAAAAAAGTGGTTAGAATGGGTATTTTAATTTTATGAGAAGCTAGTTGTTGCTCGCCATAGCAACCGCATGGCTACGAAGAGCTTCTTTTCAAAGACTTTGAATGATTTTTTTTTTCAATCCTTATAACCGGTAGCTATCTTTGGTTTAGAATTTAGCATATTTTAAAAAGTTTTTCTAATTGAAATCAACAATCCTTTAATTAAATGACAATCATATCATCTTACAATGAATTGTCATCTGTTCTTAATCTTCTACAACCCGAACTAAGCAGACCCTACGATGTTCTAACGTATTACTAACGCACGCCGACATGCCAGCGTCACGTGGTTGAAAAATTGTAATTTTGTTATTAACTACTTATTACGTTGAAGTGTCATTAGCAAACAGAACTACGTCAATGATTTTTTGTTAATCTCTGAAATATAACGACCGTAAACTCCGAACTTAGCATAATCGCCCAAGAAACGAGTCTTGTACTAAGTTATCACATCGACTGGTTTACTGCCAAAAAAAACGATTGTGCCTTTGTACCCTATGCGTGATACTATTAGCTTATTTGTTTCCTTATTTATTTTAGATTGAATATATGTATATACTTGTAGACTTAAATGTAATGGACAGAACTTGTTCAATAAACACCGGTTTTGTGCTTTTCTAGACAGCACGGAGACTGCGGCATCACGATCCGCGTCGCTATTACAGTAATAGATGTTCGATTAGCAAATGCTCGGCCGCCATTAACCTCGCGACCACCGACAGAAGGCTACGGTCCGTCTCATTTTTTTTCCTTTTGTATAACGCAAAATCTTTTGTATTGTGTTGGAATCAATGAGTCGACATTGAATTATCTAATCTTAGTTATTGCTTTGAACATCGAACATTCTTCGTATATTCTATGGTTTCTGCGTATTCCACGATCGTAGAACTATATCATTGTACCGAGTTAAGTATATACATTTTTATCCATAGATTTTATTTTCAATTTAACGTCATAGATGTATCGGTACTTCTAGTTTAAATATTGCTCATTTGATTTCCTTTTACTTCATGTCCAAACATATGATAAAATAGAACACATTTATTTTTGGTAAAACCTCGGAAATATTTATTGCTTACTATGGGTAACACCAGAGTTTCAACTTTAGTAATTTTTGATTTGTTCGTTTCAATTTACCAGAATGATATTTCTATTGAGAATATTATGTCATTGTTCATTTTCACAATGTATTTTAAGGATTTCCATTGTTACTTTTGTTATTTATATTACAATAAGCTGTATAAATAGCATAGCTCCGTTCGTTAAATAACTGGTAGATATTTAATAAGTGATAACGGATACATTGTGCATACTGCAAGGTAAGATAAACTATGCAAGGCTTTGTTTAAATATTGTTACTGTGTGCATTATAAATGAAATGTTATCAAAAATAAATAATGCAGATATATTAAATTATTTAAATTTAAATTAATTTCTTGTGATGTGATAATAATGGAACGTGACTGATAGCTAGGTCAAACAGAGATTACGCAGCCTCTGCAAATTTTACGTTTCTTATATATTTTATTATCATATTTATACTAACTGGTACCAACACTACTGTGTCCTTACAGTGTAGGAAAATATTACAAGTTTTTTTTTAAAGTAAACTAGCGCTTGACCGCTATCCCGCCTGAAGTTAAAGGTGATGTAAGTTTTAAATGATTTTATTTGATAGTTTATTGTTTTCTACATTAGTTTCATTAAAATCTTTTGACATTATTGTATTTTACTAAATGTTAGACTATGCTATCTAAAAATGTTGAAGTTGATTGTATTATTTATTATTAAATAGTTTAAGTGGTAATAATCAAAGTATTTGAGGTTCGATTAATAATTAAATTTAATAATAATAGTGTTTAGTTTTAATCGTAGAGGCACAGGATAGCTTGCGTTGACAGTTACATTATTAAAGCTGTCAAAGCAAATTGCGGATACAATGTTATCTGTATCATCAAGCTGTTAACTACAATGTCTTCCCGGTTACCAGCTGTTACTCTGCATGACAGTTAGGAAGTCTGATACTGGTTTGTAATGATAAATGATGACCATGGGCCTTACCGTTAGGATCCAACAATGTAGCATAGATGATTCTTATCAATTTTACGCCGATTTTAATAATTTCAAAATTTCTTAACTAAAAGACCTATTCATATACTCATCTCACTCTCACTCTTTCTATCTATCTCTCTACTATTCTAAAGAGCTATTTTAAATATTGTGACTTAAGTTGACGTTATAAACCATAGGTTATTACTTTTAATAGGATTTTATAGTATGCATATTATATCATTAAGTTACTTTGCGTGGTGTAACTGGCGTCTTTGCAGTTATAGAATAATTTATTTTAATTTGCAAAATAAACTTGACACTAAATAAATATAATTATATTATTTTGTGTTAAATATAGAGTTATATATCTGTTCTGTTTATACGGAACTCGAATGGTTGTCGGAAAAATATTAAACGTTTAAATTTATTGTTCACTTTACCGCGTGAGGCTGTGACATAATGCCCGTCCCGTGTTAATTACCAATGATAGCATCTGTAATCTCAATGACATTATCTCCGACTATCTGCTGACACCAAGGTTTATAACTAGCACGAGGCCCCCGTTTACACTTTGAGGTGATCATTTTGTTACGGGTAACTTAAAATAGGTACATTTAGACTTGTTCCACTTCTATTCGATTCGAAGTCAGAGTTCAACAAATTAGTGCAAATATTCTTGAAAACTAAAATACTAAGATATCGAGATCGTTAGCAATAGAGACAGATATCTGTAGATGATTAACTGGTTTATTGGAATATCAATTGTTGTTTACATCAAATTTATAGATTGAAAAGAAGAGTTAGTAATAACCCTTCCTTTGTTAATGGTACCAACGTTGGGCATCGGTTGTAGGTAATAGGCAGCGGTAATTTTGCTATTTTAGCGAATTCAGCTA